>JAQYXR010000211.1:0-145982 GCA_030545055.2 Neoaliturus tenellus
GCACAATTCTCGAGTGGCAATGACGTACTTTACGCTCTTATTACACAAATAGCTATTAAAGATATTATATTGTTTTCAGACTTTTTTCCAAATTGTATTATGAACGATCATCATCAAAATTACCCGTCATTTTTGACGGGCTGTTAGCTAGTATAGTTATAAAATAAGAGTATATCAGTGATGTGTTATTGTAAATTTTATAAAATGCTGTATGGTCACTAAAGTAGTTGTAGAGCTCACCACTGATGTTTCCTTTTGGATTGCAGCAGAAAAATTGTGTGCAGAAAAATTGTGTTTGTTGTACTGATACTGTACCCCGTTCAAAATAAATGTGCGGTCGAAAGACAAAATTCTATTTCCCTACACAAGGAAAATTCCCTCCATACCTTCCTGAATTCCCCGATTTTCTTCACAATCAGGTGTTATTTTAATTTAATTTTTAAAATTCAAAGTAGAAAACTGGTGATTGTGTTACTTCCCCTACATGCCGTTGGTAGCGCTTCTTATTACGTCTCAAACGTCAAAATTTTAATATTTGTTTACGAAAAAGCAAAACATTGGCATAAAGTGACATGGGATATTAAACAGCTGTAGTAATTGTCACTAATTGTAATTGGTTGGATTCTTGGCCATGGGAGGAACGGGGAAAAATGGGGAAAATCTGCGTTTCGACCGCACATTTATTTTGAACGGGGTGTAAAGCCGCATCCGCACTGGCCGAACATGTTCGCCAAACAAAGTTCCTTTGAACTTTTGTTTGTTCGTTGCTAACCTTTAACAATGTAAATCATAGGGGGGAAATTGTTCGTTAGAAATGTATGTTGATTTTTTGTGTTCCCCGAAAAAGTTTGTCACGAATGTTCGGCCAGTGCGAACGTGGCTTAACAAATAATTGTCTTTCATTTGACATACTTGACATATTATTTATAATTGTAAGGTTTTTCAAACATATGTTTATTGTAAGATATGAGCCTAAATGAGCAAATGTTGTCTGACTTTTCCCTATCGCTCACCGAGTATCTCCCAGGTGTTGCTGCTGAGCGGCTTGTACGGGTCCTGAGCCGCGTCCAGGAACAGTTTGAAGATGTGTTCCCCGCCGGAGCTGCAGTTGAGCACTAGCTGCACCAAAAGCTCCTGCAGCTTGTGGCGGCCGCCGAGGTAGCTGCACCAGTCCGTGGCGTAGCGGCACACGCGGCGCAGCACACCGCAGTCCACTGCAACCAATCCAACAGTTGAGCACTAGCTGCACCACCAGCACCTGCAGCTTGTGGCGGCCACCGAGGTAGCTGCAACCAGTCCGTGGCGTAGCGGCACACGCGGCGCAGCACACCGCAGTCCACTGCAACCAATCCAACAGTTGAGCACTAGCTGCACCACCAGCCCCTGCAGCTTGTGGCGGCCGCCGAGGTAGCTGCACCAGTCCGTGGCGTAGCGTCACACACGCCACAGCACACCGCAGTCCAGTGCAACCAATCCAACAGTTGAGCACTAGCTGCACCACCAGCTCCTGCAGCTTGTGGCGGCCGCCGAGGTAGCTGCATCAGTCCGTGGCGTAGCGGAACACGCGGCGCAGCACACCGCAGTCCACTGCAACCAATCCAACAGTTGAGCACTAGCTGCACCACCAGCCCCTGCAGCTTGTGGCGGCCGCCGAGGTAGCTGCAACCAGTCCGAGGGCGTAGCGGCACACATGGCGCAGCATACCGCAGTCCACTGCAACCAATCCAACAGTTGAGCACTAGCTGCACCACCAGCTCCTGCAGCTTGTGGCGGCCGCCGAGGTAGCTGCACCAGTCCGTGACGTAGCGGCACACGCGGCGCAGCACACCGCAGTCCACTGCAACCAATCCAACAGTTGAGCACTAGCTGCACCACCAGCCCCTGCAGCTTGTGGCGGCCGCCGAGGTAGCTGCACCAGTCCGTGGCGTAGCGTCACACGCGGCGCAGCACACCGCAGTCCAGTACAACGAATCCAACAGTTGAGCACTAGCTGCACCACCAGCTCCTGCAGCTTGTGGCGGCCGCCGAGGTAGCTGCACCAGTACGTGGCGTAGCGGCACACGCGGCGCAGCACACCGCAGTCCACTGCAACCAATCCAACAGTTGAGCACTAGCTGCACCACCAGCACCTGCAGCTTGTGGCGGCCACCGAGGTAACTGCAACCAGTTCGTGGCGTAGCGGCACACGCGGCGCAGCACACCGCAGTCCACTGCAACCAATCCAACAGTTGAGCACTAGCTGCACCACCAGCCCCTGCAGCTTGTGGCGGCCGCCGAGGTAGCTGCACCAGTCCGTGGCGTAGCGTCACACACGCCGCAGCACACCGCAGTCCACTGCAACCAATCCAACAGTTGAGCACTAGCTGCACCACCAGCTCCTGCAGCTTGTGGCGGCCGCCGAGGTAGCTGCATCAGTCCGTGGCGTAGCGGAACACGCGGCGCAGCACACCGCAATCCACTGCAACCAATCCAACAGTTGAGCACCAGCTGCACCACCAGCTCCTGCAGCTTGTGGCGGCCGCCAAGGTAGCTGCACCAGTCCGTGGCGTAGCGTCACACACGCGGCGCAGCACACCGCAGTCCACTGCAACCAATCCAACAGTTGAGCACTAGCTGCACCACCAGCTCCTGCAGCTTGTAGCGGCCGCCGAGGTAGCTGCAACCAGTCCGAGGGCGTAGCGGCACACATGGCGCAGCATACCGCAGTCCACTGCAACCAATCCAACAGTTGAGCACTAGCTGCACCACCAGCTCCTGCAGCTTGTGGCGGCCGCCGAGGTAGCTGCACCAGTCTGTGACGTAGCGGCACACGCGGCGCAGCACACCGCAGTCCACTGCAACCAATCCAACAGTTGAGCACTAGCTGCACCACCAGCCCCTGCAGCTTGTGGCGGCCGCCGAGGTAGCTGCACCAGTCCGTGGCGTAGCGTCACACGCGGCGCAGCACACCGCAGTCCAGTGCAACCAATCCAACAGTTGAGCACCAGCTGCACCACCAGCTCCTGCAGCTTGTGGCGGCCGGCGAGGTAGCTGCACCAGTCCGTGGCGTAGCGGCACACGCGGCGCAGCACACTCCAGTCCACTGCAACCAATCCAACAGTTGAGCACTAGCTGCACCACCAGCTCCTGCAGCTTGTGGCGGCCGCCGAGGTAGCTGCAACCAGTCCGTGGCGTAGCGGCACACGCGGCGCAGCACACCGCAGTCCAATGCAACCAATCCAACAGTTGAGCACTAGCTGCACCACCAGCTCCTGCAGCTTGTGGCGGCCGCCGAGGTAGCTGCACCAGTACGTGGCGTAGCGGCACACGCGGCGCAGCACACCGCAGTCCACTGCAACCAATCCAACAGTTGAGCACTAGCTGCACCACCAGCTCCTGCAGCTTGTGGCGGCCGCCGAGGTAGCTGCACCAGTACGTGGCGTAGCGGCACACGCGGCGCAGCACACCGCAGTCCACTGCAACCAATCCAACAGTTGAGCACTAGCTGCACCACCAGCCCCTGCAGCTTGTGGCAGCCGCCGAGGTAGCTGCACCAGTCCGTGGCGTAGCGTCACACATGCCGCAGCACACCGCAGTCCAGTGCAACCAATCCAACAGTTGAGCACTAGCTGCACCACCAGCTCCTGCAGCTTGTGGCGGCCGCCGAGGTAGCTGCATCAGTCCGTGGCGTAGCGGAACACGCGGCGCAGCACACCGCAATCCACTGCAACCAATCCAACAGTTGAGCACTAGCTGCACCACCAGCTCCTGCAGCTTGTGGCGGCCGCCGAGGTAGCTGCAACCAGTCCGTGGCGTAGCGGCACACGCGCGCAGCACACCGCAATCCAATGCAACCAATCAAACACCTATCAATGCCAATCTGCGTCGGCAAACTTAGACTTGCTTTAAAAGACTTCATAAATCAAAAATCATGCAGTATTTGTGCAAGGTGATACGGAAACTTGACACCTCAGTGTGCAACCTACAGAGTGACTTTATTGCAGCTTCATTGTCAATATTACATGGAATTTTCAGAGTTTAGATGTGCACAAATTATTTTTTGTGCTAAGTAGAGTACGGTAGAAAAAAATGGTTTTTTTCTAAAAGGAAACATATTATCACAGTAAACTACCACCATTATCAATATAGTTCGCAGGCTTTATTGTGGTTTTGTTTTAAAAAAATGTATCATTGAAATAATTTTTTATGATTTTATACCACCTTGAGGACGTTTGTTTGCAATTTCTGATGTTTACGATTGTTTTGTGCAGCAACAGTTTTGATTGATTTCAAAATTTGATCCTGTGTATTTGTATCCAAAAGTATATTAGTGTAAATACAGTCATATTGGCATCAATTTGTTTTGTTTAACCCTTTCTTATGGTTCCTAATTATTTATGTAGTTATTTGAACTGCAGAAAAAAAATAATAATGGCAAAATCATGGCAATTTACCCTATTTATATATTCATATGGAAATCTTAAAAGTGTCTCCATCCCCCCGTCCCCCAGGAAGCAACCTCTAACTCCGCCCATGCATAATGGTAATTAAGTTGTTTAAGAGTAGGGATGGTCGGGTAACGAAATTTAGGAAAAATTTTCAGGAGCAAAATTGTCCCGATCGTTGGGCAGGATTTTTTTACTCAGGAATTTACTGAGAAGAGAACTGCTGAACAGATGTTTAAGTCCGGCGGCCGGCGATCTCACTAATGAGGAAAACATGGCACATTTTGTGAACGTCGGCCGCGGCCGGTCGTGTCGGGGATGATCTATTGTTGGGGGCGATCGATCAGGGTGCAAGGTCTATTGTTCAGCTTATCTGTTGTGCGACATCCGGCAGCAATTTATTCAAGAGGGGTTTTTTTCTCCTGGTACCAATTGCTACTTTCTGAACAAATTTTCATAGAAAACTCATTGTGAAAACTCTTAGATGGCTCATTTGATTTGTCTAATTCTCACAAATAAATTAAATAAAACGTCAACCATAGTAGTGAGACTTTCCATTCAAGGGCAAAGTAGAAAAGTATTGTTAAGTAAATAATTCTTTAATACGATTACTGTTTTATAATGTTAAAAGCATAATGTATAAAAGACTTTTTAAGGCCAAGGACACAGATCCAAAGTCTTTCAGCCCAATCTCATTATCTTCTGTTCTTCTGAAGACTCTAGAGAAGCTGTTGTTTAGTCATAAAAGGGAAAAATGCCCTCAAAACCAATCTGCTGCACAATAACAGCACGCCCACTTACCAGGCAGATCATGTGAGTAACACCAGGTGGTAAGCAGTATTGAAAAGTCTATAGAATACAATACCCTTGGGACTCTCTCAAAATTCAGAGAGCCTTGACAACACTGAGACTCAGGCTGTCATCAACACAGCCACAGGTCATTGATTCCACAAAGTAGGATGCCCGTGAATTGACCTATATCACTGGTTTCAACATTCTCTAAAATAATTGAAAAAATTGCTCTAACAAGAATGCTGGCTCATCTTGAAAGACATGATCTATTAACCAAAAACCAACATGGTTTCCTTAAAGGAAAATCAACCATAAGTGTCATAACAAACATGATAGAGACTATTATAGATCAACTGAAAGAAAACAACTATGTCTCAACTGTTCTATTGGATTATAGCAAGGTATTTTTGACTGCCTGGGCCATGATCTAATACTGCAAAAACTGACAAGTTTAGGATTTCAAGGGAAAGCAAGAGACTGGGTAGCCAGCTATCTGAAGGGCCATAAACAGACTGTGGAAGTCAACAAAACACTCAATGGCAGAAAATGTACCTTCAGATCCAAGCCTATACCTGTAAAAAGAGGAGTGCCCCAGGGCTCTGTTCTTGGACCTTTCCTGTTTGTGCTTTTTACAAATGACTTTCCCAGTTTTATTGAAAATGACAATGTTGCAGCAACAATGTATGCAGATGACACACATTGGTTTTAAAAAATGATACTGCACAAAACCTGGTCACAGACATTACTTCAGCTACTGACAAAGCACTGCAATATTGCCTTCTGAATGACCTAGCCATCAACCCTAAAAAGACAATTTGGGTGAGTCGATGGCGTAGTGGTTAGCGCGCCAGACTTCGGGACCATGGCAGCGATGTCGTGGGTTCGAATCCGCGTTCTGCCAGTGACTTTTATCAGTACCTTTCACCTTGTACTGTAGCGGCTTACCCCCTTACTTTGTCTAATACGTTCCACGCACAGATCAATAGTCTATGTGGACGGGGCAAAGTAAGGCAAAAAAGAGGTCCGCCAACCTCTTAAAAAAAAAAAAAAAAAAAAAAAAAAAAAAAAAAAAAAAATCAAATAAATTTTATTTGTAGACGAGAGGAAATACCCAACATCCCAAGCATCTCTACTGACCAGCAAGCAAAACTGCTACGTTTAACAATAGATGCTGATCTCTCCTGGACTAATCATGTTGATCTCCTGAGTAAAAAAACTTAGCTCAGGAATTTATGTAGTTCGAAGGATGAAGTGGATCGGAGGTTTTGCAGCAGCTAAAACAGCCTACCATGCCCTGGTAGAATCTCATATTAGATATGCAATAATTCTGTGGGGAGGGACATCTGAGCACAACCTTAAAAGAGTTCTCATCCTCCAGAAAAAAGCCATAAGAGCACTGGCAGACTTGGGCCCAACAGATAGCTGCAGAGAAGCCTATAAATCACTTAAGATCTTGTCAGTCACAGCCCTCTATATACATGCAGTCGTTGTGCACGGGGATCAACTAGGACTGCCTAGGGGCATTGACATCCATTCCTACAACACAAGAAGAGCTATCATTATGGATTATCATCTTTCCCCGCATCATACAACTAAATACACCAAGTAGCTGTCTTATGCAGGGCAAAAGATCTACAACTCGCTGCCAGAAGACTTGAAACGCCTAAGAGGGAAAGATCTTTACAGACAACTACACAGCTGGCTAATAGACCGACCAATATATACTAAGCAAGAATTTTTTGACTTGTAAAGCAAGAAACTCCTAGATCTCAAACTTTTGTACCATTGACACCATTACATTTCTTTATGATTTTGTAAATAAAGATATTCTGATTCTGATTGAATCATTCTTGAAAAAAAAGGAAGTCGAATCTAATCACAGCCACATTAAGGTAATATTTATTTTATTTATTTATTTTTTATTTATTTACATGCGTCTGGCACGCCTTAACATGCACTCAGGTGCAAAGGCAGAAGACTTGTCACAATTTACATTATATACAAAAATAGATAGGCTATGCACTAGCGAATGTACATACAGGTCAGCAGTCATTACATAAACCTTAAATCATATTCAACACAATGCAATGTACAATAAAAAATAAAAATTAAATATACCTAATACAGCTTATTGGATGATTGACATCAGCAGGGGTAAAAGATTTATAAAACTATAATTGAGCTCAGACCGGTGCAGCATCCAACCTGGTAGGTGGAGATAAGAAATCCCTAATTTTGTAAAAACAATGATTTAACAGAAATTCAAAGGCCATTTTTTTGGACTTTTTAAGGTTTGGTTCATTTTTAATAGTTGCTGGAAATTTGTTGAAGATTTTTAAACACATATAGGAAGGAGAGTTTTCAAGAAAAGAGGTCCTATGTACAGGATATTGTAACATGGATGAGTTTCTGGTATAATGATGATGTTGGTGGTTATTTCGAAAAAATCTATCAGGGTTGGATTTTAAAAATGAAAAACAATGAAAAATGTATAGTGAAGAGAGAGGGAGAATCTCTAGGTTTTGAAAATGCCGCTTACACGATTCTCTGGGCCTTGCTCCCGAAAGGAGCCTTATAACTCTCTTCTGAACAAGAAAAACCCTATGGGCTTCAGATGAGTTACCCCAAAAGATTAGACCATAGGTTATGATGGAGTGGAAATAAGCAAAATAAACTTGTCTAAGAATCCGAGAGTTAACTGAATGAGACAGAATTAATAGTGCGTAGAAAGCTTTATTTAGTTTTGGCAAAAGATAATTTATGTGATGACACCAGGTTAATGAAGAGTCGACTTCAAGACCAAGAAACCTTGTGGAAACAGCAACATTAAAGTCGGCAGGGAGAAATGAAGAGTCAGCTTGAGGAGTATTAGAATTTTTCAAATGAAAACCGAGAAACTGGGTTTTGTTGGGGTTGAGTTTTAAGCCGTTAGAATTAAACCATTTGTCAATTAAGGAAAGATTGTCGTTTAGGGATAGAACCAAATCCTTTCTGTTGATGCTCGAGGCTACTATGGAAGTGTCATCTGCATACATAAGGAGTTTGGCATTTGTTACAATTTCAGGAAGGTCATTACAATAGATTAGAAAAAGCAATGGCCCCAGAATAGAGCCCTGTGGGACCCCAGAAAGAGTTTTCTCATAGCTACTTTCGGCGCAACCTTCTACGACGACCTTCTGTAACCGATCTGTCAAAAATGATTTCAGCCATGCCAAGGCAGTGCTTTCAACTCCATAAAACTTCAGTTTATCCACCAAGATACCCAAGTCGACACAGTCGAAGGCCTTGGACAAATCGCAGAATGCACCAACAGCAAACCGCGATCCATCCAAAGCCGACGACACCGTATCCACAAGCTCAAATATAGCATCGGCTGTGCATCTGCCTCTGCGGAAACCAAATTGAGAGGGGGATAAAATCCCATTGCGCTCAAGGTATGTATACAGTCTAATGAAAACCACCCTTTCAAAAACCTTTGAGAATGTTGACAAAAGAGAAATGGGTCTCAGGTTATCTGCAGTCTTGATATTATTTTTTTTGGGCACTGGTTTGACTATAGCATATTTTAGTAGGTCTGGAAAAATGCCCTCCTTCAACGACTGATTAATGAGACATGTTAAAGGGTTGATAATGACATTAACAGATCTTTTTAATAAGAAAGGAGACAGTTCGTCCCAACCAGCTGATTTTTTTGGTTTTAAAGATTTAACAATATCAAAAACCTCTCTCTCAGTTGCCAGATCAAAACATAATAACTTATCTTTAGGCTTGATTCTGCTAGGCATAATCTCAATTGCATCTTTACTATTGGAGTTAGTGTTGAGCCTTTTACTTATATTAACAAAATATTTGTTTAAAAAGGCAGCAATACAACTTTTATCTGTAATTATGATGCCATCATCTCCCTCAATTTCATTAATTAGCTGTTTTTTAGACTTCTTGCCACTTTCTCTAGCGACGACTTCCCAAGTGGCCCTGACTTTGTTGCTAGACTTTGCAATGTATTCATTATTACTACTAAGTTTAGCAGCCTTTACACATTTTTTAAAAATAAACTTATATCTACCTACATAAAGGAGAAAGTTATGATCCTTATACACCTTACTAATATCATGAAGCACACGCTTCTTTTGGCTAGATATTAATATCTCCTTTGTTAACCAATTTTTTGTTGTATTTTTAACAATAGAATTTTTAAATGTTTTTAGTGGAAAGGCTTCAAACATATGATTTCGAACAATGGCAAGGAAGTTTCTAAAATTAATATTTACATCGTCAGAGCTGCTATTTTCCCATATCACATTTTGAAGATTTGATAAAAAAGAATAAATATTGTTTCTGGAAAAGTTCCTTAACGTTACAGGTGGTTGAGGCTCCCTACTTACTCTCCCATCTATGCTAACAATATTTGCTTTGTGGTCAGAGAGACCTGTTTCTACAACTGTGCAGAATTTAGGTTGAAAATTAGTGCATATGTTATCTAGACACTTCCGTGAATTATCGGTAATACGAGTAGGAATGTGAAAATTTAACTGTAAGTTATAAGATGTAAGAATACCCAAAAAATCTTGTTTTATTTTATTATCTACTAATGTATTGATATTGAAGTCACCAGAAAGAAACAAAACCGCCCGTTTGAATTTTTTAGAGATATAAATTAAAATATTGTCTAGAGTATTGAGAAAAGTCTTATAACTAGCCTTATCATATTTAGGTGGACGATATAAACAAATTACAACAATAGGATTAACTACATTTATAAGCACTGCTGAACACTCAATAAGGCCCTCCTTAGAGAACTCACTGACACCAGGGAGAGATATAGCAGGAACCTCCGATCTCGCCAAGATGCACGCACCACCCCTAATGTATTTTTTTCTGGGAAAGAAAGAAATAAGATCGTAACCTGAGATGTTGTTAAGAATAAATGAATTGTCTGTGTTACACCAGTGTTCCGTCAAGCAAATAATTGTGGGTTTCAAATTCATATTAACCAGAAATAGATTAAAGTTATCTATTTTTAATTCTTGGGTTAGGCCCTGAATGTTGCAATGGAAAACATAATTACTGCAAGAAAAAGAGTTGGAAGCGTGCAAGTCAGCAGAGGTATGGGGGAAGGTGGAGGTTATAACACTAGATGCACTCACGACACTACACCGGGGAGGCGAGGATTCCCCAAAAAACTCAGCTCACACTGTGATGAAGAAGATGGGGTGAAAACATCAGGTGGTGCTCTCCTGCAGCTGAGTGGAGGGAAGATGTCCAGCGATGAGATTTGCAAGCAGCTGAAATTCTGCTCGAACTGGGAGGAACTGTCGATGGTAGTACTCGAAAGAGATTGGTCCTCTAGTCCTCCGACGTCCAGACTCTCAGGTGTGTTACGTGTAGACGAAGGCTGCAGCGATGGTGAACTCGGGGGAGGTGGCGGGGGGCGTATCAGGGACAATTCCTCAGCAATTGAGCCACGCAAAAAGTCAACAAACTCACTTTGTTTAAGGCCACCTCTGAGATTTCTTGTAGACCTCTCATCATCAACAACAACCTCTATAGGAACCCCAGTGATATTATAAAACTTCACAATATTTTTGACGAATGTTTTAGGTGCAATTTTATCTCTTGTACATCCCATCGGCGAGCAAAAAAGCTTTTTGAAACCTTTGGTTCTAAAATCATCAGCAAAGTTTCTGAACGCTCGTTCGTAGTCTTCAAGGGTAGGTTTATTATTATATTTATCTTTCGTGATAAGCCCATAGACAGCAGCACCTTTTACGCTGTGCTGCAGAGAAATGTAGCTGTTAATGCAATCACAGCGAGTTGGTTTCCCGAAGCGTTTCTTGAAAGATACCGCCACCCCCCTGCTCATGTGCCCTCGATCTTCGAAGTCCGCGGAAATGCAGTGGGCAAATGCCACGGCCGAGTCATCTTCAAGAGAGTCAATAATATTCAGCATATCAGTTTCAATGACTCGGATAGGCTCAAGAGTTTCTTGAGGGGAGAGATCAACGTCGCCAGGCTGCATCAACTCCTTCTGTGCATTTATCTTGGTAAAGTCATCGGGCGGGGAGTATTCTACCGGTTTGGATTTTGGATTTACTGATGTAGGTCGTAATTGGCTTCCCACAATCCTCATTATCTCACTGCTGATGAATTTTTTCCCTTTTTTATTCACGTGGAGGCCATGCCTTGTATGGCACCACCTTTCAAGACCCCACACATTGATGATATTTGTGTGGGTTTCATTACGAGTCAGCCGAAGAATAGTTTGATTCACTTCCTTAATAAGATGGTTCTCAATGTTCGATGCTCCTAGATCATACCTATAGGGCAACGTGCAGATTATAAGATTGGTATGTTTCAGGGTCTCTATTATCCCTTTTAAATGCCCTTCCAGTGAGCTGAGAAATTGTTGGGTATAAGCCTTCGCTTTTGCTGTAATATTATTCGTACCCCCAAGTAGGACAACAAAGTCTTTGTTGTTAAAACTTTTTAAATGTTCATAGTCTTCAATAGTTTTTATTAGGGTTTCTAAGGGTGCACCTGGCTGACAATGATTGAATAAGTTAAATCCATTATTGCATGCTTGATTGAGGTAAGAATACAGATCTTTCCCATGACTGTCACTCGAGATAACTATTTTAGGTTGTTTATTTGTTATTTTAGCTGTTACTTTACCTTTATCCTCTTTTCCGATGTTCAAGTGACATTTTTTATCTTTATGCGTTGTTGCTTTAGTTTTGGAAATCTCTGTTGATGACGAAAAATTAGAGTTCTGTTCAGTGGTTATAATTTCACTAATATTGTCTTCAGAAGTCTTGTCTAAAACTTCAAATCTGTTTCTACTTATAAAGTGTAAATTCTCTTCCTTTTGCTTATTCTTTAAGGATTTTCTTCTTCTTTCAACCCTTTGCCATTTTTGCTTTTTATTATGCTGATTTTTATGCTTCTTACTCTCAGCAGTATACCCACTTTGCTGTTCTTTATCTGGGGCCTGCAGTCGGCTTATTGGGCTCACTGCCAATCTGCAGTGATTGTTCTCAGATGCAGCCATCCAATCTATGAGAGAAATGTCAGCATTACTCTTTAAACAGTAATGATAGGCTATATATTTTGCATTAACCAGCACGTGCAAACCACACTCAAAAGACTGTTTCTGCTGTATACAAGACATCTCAATGACGTCACTGCCGTAGCCGAGTTTTTCTGCTACAATCTGAGCTGAAGAGCCGTTCATTGAATTCAGTGAGTCGAAATGGTAGACTTTATTGTGAGATTTGTCAATAAATAACAAGCTCCAGTGTGAACCCGAATCCTCTTTATTGCCATCCACGCTGTTACTCACACAGAGAAAAATGTATTTACATGAGGCAAATGAAGTTACACTGAGACTTCCGGTCACTACATCAGGAGTACCAAAACGGATGACCGTAGTTGCTGAGGGGCCCAGAAACAAAATATCTCTGTTGTCAACAGTCTCCGCCATAGCCAAGAAGTACCCATTTAGCACTGTGTCATCGGTCCATTTATCTTTACCCCAATTATCTTTAGAACGTAATGTTAAAATTTTGTTTGCTGTAGTCTTCGATTTTAGCTCCAATTTAGCTATAGTCGTGTTTTGGTTATTTATTTTTCCTCTAAGGTATCTCCAATTTTCTTGAGAGATGACACTCTTTTAACCAGATCACTGTTCTCATCCATCAATGAGTTGATTTTGTCATTACTCTTCTTAATTTTATCAGTCAAATCTTTGATTTCCTTCTTCATATTATTTTTTTCCTCCTCAACTAAATCTTGTAGGTGCAACGAACGATTTATTTCTTGTTCTCTCAATTCCTTTTCTACACATAATTTGGATTCTAATATAGCGGTTTCTCTCAAGCTTGTGTCTAGTTTACTTTCACTTTCCTTATTGTCCGTAAGGACTTGGTCACACAAAATAATCAGTGATTCTAGTTTAGAGGTCAATTTGTCCATGTTAATTTCAGGATTGTTAGATTTTAAAATGTTTAATTCAAAACAAATCTCTGCTATATGGTCCTGCATGTCATTTCGACTGTCAATACATTCAAATATTAATTCTTCCATCTGCCAGACTATTTGTTACATAAAATGTCAAATATAAAATATTAAAAAATATTAAAATATAAATAATTAATCCAGGCGATGTGAATAGAATACAGTAGTGCACAGCGTGTCGCCGTCGAAGAACTGCAGGCGTCAAAAAGTATCTGCCGCTCGGCGGGCTCGAACTCCTTCTGATAGGTGCGGGCGGTCAACGCACCGGGTGCTCTAGCCACTAGACCACGATGACTACGAAGAATTGGCGTATAGATGTGTATGAAGGGTTGTAATTTTTCTCGGATTCAGCAGCGAGGATAAACGTGCTCTTATTTTGTTGGTTGTTAGTGAGGTTATGTAAATTGTGAGCACGTTTACTTACAGTTTATAACAACGCCACAACGTCTCAACCGCGGACTGAAACACTACTAGCGGAGCGTGAAATGCGCGACACTATTGACTATCACGACTCTCATTCAAATAACGTTATTAGTGTTAAATCACAAAATTAACGGAGCAAAGGAAACACTGACTATAACCACTGGCGCCTGCGCGCGCAACCCCTATGCTCTCCAGAGCAAAGCTATGGGTCGAATTCCACAAGATGAAGGTGGTGTATTCCCACCAACAACATTGTGGTTCTGATGTCAGGCAAATTCAACCACACAATCGGGGATATAATGAACGGGGCCCTAGATGAGATTAATCCATTCAATATTATAAGCCATTTAAGCCATTAGTTACGATTATGATACAAATTTAATTGCTTTTTCACCATTCAATCTTCATTGGTAGATTATATTTCAATGTTTCATAGGTATTTGATGTTGTTTAACTTGGTTAAATTATTAGCGGCCACTTTTCCTTAGTCTGATCATGACATCACTCGGTCTTGACAAGTAAACGGAGAGCGCAAAATCAACTCAGATGAGTAACAATGACGTCTTTTCCACTAGTTCAAACCGAAACCAGTCACAACCTTGGACTGATATTTGGCACACTATTGAGAGTTTACTGTATGTAGGCATTGTAAACACAAAAACACTAATATAATGTATAAGTTATCGGTTAAACTATATTACATAAGTGCAACTGATCAGTACTAGAACTACTGCCTGCAAAAAGTAAATTGAAAAAATCTTTTGAGCAAGCGAGTTACAAAGCTGCCTTATTTGTCAGGGGTTCAGAAATTTTGTTTTAACAACCACTGCACTAGAGAACTCTAACTCCACTCTACTGAACCCTCTCTCTCTGGTATACTTTAACTGAAACTCTAAAATATATTATTATTAAGCTTCTTTTGCATCCGACATTATGTTGATTGATGGTTAAGAGAAGAGTGTTGCTTTAAATATATGGCTTCAAAAGAGTAAATTTTATCATTGACTATGTGACGTAATTCCGGGGAAGGGAAAATAAATAACGTTTCGAATAGTTTCCCCACCTCGGGAATACGTCACCGAAATAAATGCCACAGATAATGCTCAGGCGGAGCAAACAAAAATTCCAGGGGTCGATTAAATTAATTTTGGATTTGAGATAATTTTTTAAGCGATGCCAATTTGAAGTTAGAAAATTAAAATAAAAAAAACGCACAGGGCTCAGAACCCAACAATAGATGGAAAACGATCAATTCAATGTGTCGGGGAGGTTCATCCTTGCCCTTCGTAAAATTTGTTTGGGGTGAAATTTAGCCTATAATTTAGATTTGACTCCACAGCGACCGCGCGCAGACTGTGGAGTGTTGACGCCAATTATCTTGAAAAATGCCCGGGGGGAAAGACGTAAAATTCGCTAAGTCGCTCGGCGTGACGGAATAAATCGGCCAATTCTAAGGTTCGCGGGTCGGTGAATAACTTTCGGTATTTAATGAAATATTTAATGGGGTTCGTAAGCTTGCCTCACCCAAAAATACAAAGTATGTCTGGGTTACTCTAGGCAGTCACGCCGATCGGACGACATGTGACAACTCGTAGTCGTAAGTAAGAAAAGGGACGATTAATTTAAATGTCGTAATTTACAGAGATAATTTTACGGGTTGTGAACAGGAATTTAGACGAATAATTGATCAATGAACTTATACGCTAACAGAATAAAGTCAAGTGACTCGACGTACCGTGGTTTTGCGAATCTAACTCCGCGGTAGACAGTCCGACGTGGATAGGCGAGAGAACGAGAGAAAGGCTACTGGTCTTCTTCGAAGGCAGGAACAGAATGATCTTTCTCCTCGTCCCCACGAGTTCGGAGCTTTCCTTCCCCCACCACGGTCGGAGGAATCAGCTGGTTAAAATGACGTCGAATTGAACTTCCGGCGTTTGACGAAAAACAGCGGGTTCACCAGCTGACGCGAAGAAGAAGAAACGTCCCAACGTCACTAACGTCAACGTCCGCCGTGTCTCAACAAACGCTCTTTGAGGTTATGTTATTGTTTTGGTCGTTAAAGTTGGTTCGGGTTTCTGCAGTTATTTACGTAGATTATGGTTGAAATAAAAGCATTCCAGCGTATTTAATGAAGGCTATTTGATGTCAACAGTAATGGTGGTTAATTATAGTGAAATCTGTGAAGTTCAATAAAATGTTGTCATGCCGGTCCTAGGGCTGGGCTGAGGAACGACGTAGGCCTAACATAGCCTATAGCCCAGCCTATCCTGTGTTCTTGTTTGTAAAATGTGATTTATTCTGGTGTGAGTATTGAGCGTTTGTTTACATAGACCCGTTATTTACCCCTCCTAAAATATGACACCTTACAACTATATACACTACATGAATAGCATATAGTCAATGACATAGCATATACACTACTTCTCATAGCATAGGCATGTTTGAAACCAATTATGGTGGCGGGCTCTTCTGGGGCGTACATAGAAGTACAAGTGACATATGATAGTGTTACCACTCTTATTAACCAAAGATGAAGTCTTTTTTAACTGACGGTAATGTTTATGTTGTCATAAAGAGTTTTTGTAGCACTGTAAATCCAGCTGAATAATTACAAGATCTACTGTCAATAGTACAACTGCTTTAGACAATTTTATAACTAGTATTGAAGGAAAATATGTAAAAATAATGTACCTAATCACAGCCCTCTCTGATCATGATGGAAAATTTTTTATGTTGATGAATCTTGATCAGTCATAAAAGAATCACTACATCAGGTTATGTGAGTCAAAAAGGACTTTAAAAAAAAATCAGATGTCAAGCATTTTTTTATTTATCAAAGGTTTTTGAAATTGTATCACATCCAATCTTGCTTGACAAATTAAGTTCTTATGGAATCAGTGGTAAAGATTTGGCTCTAAAAAAATCGAACTTATCAGACAGGCAGCAATGTGTTGAAACCACACAAATTGTAAAAAATAAAATTATAAAAATCAAATTTAGAGCTATATTAACTACATATTCAGTGCTACAAGGTTCTGTACTAGGTCCATTTTTATTTCTCTGTTGTATAAATAAATTACCTCAATGCAACTTCAGATAAAAATATCAATAATATTATTCCAGGGATGGATTCATCAATAAACATAATAAAGAATCAGCTAAATAATTATAATCTAATGCTTAAATAAATAAAACTACTTTTATTAAATCCACACTTTTTTGGATGAATAGTTTAACAAAAATAGAATTTTATTCCTCAAAAAAAAAAGAATTTTATTCCGCGTCACGTTCGCGACTTCCAGGAAGTTGAGTCGGCGTGGTCGGGTCGGTCACCGTAGTCAACGGGCTGTCTTGAAAGAGTGTCCGCGACTCGGTTTAAAGTTCCCTTCCGATACCGGATCTCGAAGTCGTACTGCTGCAACTCCATCACCCACCGAGCCAATCGTCCGCTCGGCTCATGGAGTTTCATGAGCCATCTCAGCGCGACGTGTTCGGTTACCGCGATGAACTCGTAGCCTTCGAGGTATGGCTTGAACTTTTGAACCGCCCAAACCAACGCGAGGCACTCCTTCTCGGTCGTCGTGTAATTCTTCTCCGGGTCCGTGAGCAAGCGACTGGCGTAGGCGATGACTACTTCTTTTCCCTCCCTGTCCTGAGTTAAGGCGGCGCCTAAACCCGTATTCGACGCGTCGACCTGCAGGACGAAGGGCACAGAGAAGTCCGGGCAAGCCAGGATAGGAGTGGAGGCGAGACGGCGTTTAAGCTCCTCAAACGACGCTTCCTGCTCCGATCCCCACCGCCACCGTGAGTTCGTCTTCAACAACTGCCTCAACGGTGCGGTTACATCGGCGAACTTATCGACAAAGCGACGATACCACGACGCGAGACCGAGAAAACTCCGAAGCGTTTTGGCGTTGGAAGGGCGCGGGAACTCTTCGATGGCCCGCACCTTCTCTGGATCGGTCGAAATACCCTCGCTATTCACGACGTGTCCGAGGTACTTGAGCTCCTTCTTGCAGAAGTTGCACTTCTCCGGGTTTAACCGTAGGCCCGCTTTTCGGAGGCGTTCGAAGACCACCCGGAGAGACTTCAAGTGCTCCTCGAACGTTTCGGATACAACAACGAGATCGTCGAGGTAGGCGAAGACCTTCGGCTCTAGCTCAGGTCCGATGACCTTATCAAGGAGCCTTTGGAAGGTCGCTCCGGCCGAGTGGAGGCCGAACGGCATCACGGTAAACTGGAAGAGGCCCAGTCCCGGGACCGTGAATGCCGTTATCGGTCGGCTCTCCTTCGCCAACGGAACTTGCCAATAGCCCTGTTTAAGATCCAGGGTACTGATGTATCGCGCCTGCCTCAGTTTCTCGAGAATCGCGTTGATTCTGGGCAGCGGATACGCGTCGGGGATAGAGCTATCGTTTACGCGGCGCATGTCGATGCAGAAACGATATTTTCCGTTGCTCTTCCTCGTCAGTACCACTGGCGAACTCCAGGGACTATCGGACGGTTCGATGATTCCGTCGCGGAGCATGGTCGCCACCTCCTTGTTAATGACCGCTTGCATCGCGGGGTTCCTTGGGTAGTAACGCTGTTTAACGGGGACTGCGTTGTCTTTGAGCCATATCGTGTGCTCCGCCAACGTCGTCTTCCCCTCAACAGCGTCAAAAAGAGGTAGTTCGTTACCCAAGAAAGCAGCAAGCCTCGTGTCTTCGTCGGTCGTCAGAGAACTCAAAGCGTTTACGTCTCGGGTACGATCATCAAGTGTTGAGTCGTCGTCGGATATTGGAGTTTCGTCCGAGGTCAAGGTAAGGCGTACTTGTATGAGGTTGAGATCCGTGATGCACCTCATACCAAGTACTACCTCCGTCGTCAATCCGGGGACGAATATGGCGTCGAGAGTATATCGTCGGCCGTTCACCTCACAGTCGACGCGATAGGAGTCGGCGACTCGGCAACTAGAGCCATCGGCCATCCGCAGCTCCACCCTCTTTACGTTGGGGTTTATGCCGCTGCTGTGGAGGTGCTCTTCTGCCCGAGGTCCTATCAGGTTGACCACGGAGCCGGTGTCGACAAGGGCCCGAAACGTCTCGCCCTCGATCGTGACGTCGGCAAAGGGTCGAGCGTCGCTGGGGTATTCCACGGTGCCGACGGTGCCAGTGAACGTCTTTACGGCCTCGAGCCATTTTCCCCACTCCTCGGAGGTCGTGCGCCGCTTCGGGACGGGCTCAGGGGACCTCCGGCCGACTGAGTCCGGCTCCCGTTTCCCGACTTGCAACAGCATCGGCGGGTCGAGATGCCTTCCCGCTTGCACCAAAAGCATTTTAGTACTTTTGGTTTTTCGCACTCGCGGAACATGTGGCCCGTCTCGTCGCAGTTCCAACAGACCAGGTCGTCACGGTCTGGAGTTCTTGATCGCGCCCCAGCCGGGCTGGGTGACCTGGCGCGCCGGGCGTAATCGGTCTTCGCCGGTCGGTCGTGATGGGAGGGCGACGTGCCTCGGGGCGAGTTGTCACGGAAAGTCACCCGTGACTGGCGTCGGTCACCCGAGGTTTCTCTCGGTTTGGAGTGAACCTCGGGTTTGGCGACGCTACCAAGTGTGTCTTGGCCCACGCCCACGCTGTCGTAGGCCTTGCCGGACTTGCGTTTGTGGACGTAGGCCGTTTCCGTCACCAGTGCGAGAGAAGGCGACGGCGGCGGACGAAAACTTTGACGGCTTTGCAGGTACAACTCGTAATCCTCGGCCCGCTCCATCAATCCTTCCAGAGTGCTAAAGTCACCACGACGTACCATGACCTTATATTCCGGGCGCATGTTGCAATAGACAAGGTCGAGTTTGGCTTGTTCAGAGAAAGTGCCGCTCCGGCGGATCAGGGTTGTAATCGCCGTGACGTAGTTGCGAATCGATTCCACTCTTGAGTCCGCTTACGAATTTCTTGGTCCAAGTCGTGCCGATATCCTGGTGGCAAGAATTGGGCCTCGAAGCTTCGTTTGAAGTCGGCGAACGAGTGCCACTGGTCCTTATTGTTGCGGTACCAGAGGAGCGCCATCCCTTGTAACAGTTCCGGCATCACCCGCAAAGTTTCGTCTGGAGAGATCGAGTAAGCGGTGGTCAGCTCCTCCAATCTCTCCAGGAAGGAAACGGCGTCCTTCCTCCCGTCGAACCGCAAGTTCCACTTGCGAACCAAGTTGCAAAGCTTTGGAAAATCGTAAGCAACCTTGGTTCCACCCTGAACGTGAGGGTTGAGTGCAGTGGAAACTGTCGGAGGGAAGCGAGGATCGTAGTAGTGCGATTGCGGATGAGTCGGGAGGAAAGGCGGACCGTACCCCGGGACGAAGTGTCGGGGAGGCTCGTCGCACGTCGTGACTGTTGGCCTCGGCAGGCCAGCGTAGGGCGTCGGCTCGCGAAACCGTTCGCTGTACGTAACATCGGGCGCGAGTGTAGGGCGTGCTGCCGTACGCGGTGGGGCTAAATGGAAGTACGGTAGTACTTATGTCTCAAATTTAAAATCTATTATAGTTTTACAAAAGAAATTTATTAGATTGATGTCTAATGCTAGTTTTAATGCCCATTCATTTCCGTTGTTTGTCAGTCATAATATTCTCCCATTACGATATTTATACATTTTCAAAGTATTGGTTGCTTTCTTTAATTCAAGTGGTAACGCAGGTCCAACAATTGATAACATTCATAATTATCCCACAAGACAAACCTTAAAAAAAATATTCCGTTTACCAAAACCAAATTGTACCTTGTTCAAGAAATCTTTTGTTTATTTATCGTATAAGTTTTTTAATGTGTTACCTGATTTTGTTAAGCAGAAAAGAGCAATTAATGCATTCAAAAAAGCATTAAAAATGTGGCTTTTAACTAAAAATAATGATGAGATTGAAGATTTCTATGTATCCCTTTCTTGATTCATTTTATGATTTTGTTTTTGTTATCATCTCTCAAATTTCAAATTAAAAGTCATATACATCTATATCTGTCTTTTTTCTCTTACTTTGTTAATATTTTTTTCTAATTGTGAATTTAAAATATTTTTTATGTACATCTTATATATATAGTTATATAATGTGTTAAACCACAATGTCAATTTAGAATAAAAATTTGCTGGTGAATTTTTTTAAAATTACTATTACTTAAATAATTTCAACTGGGACTCCCGCCCTAACACAGAAGACCAGCTCTTCTCAAGGGTGTGAATTATTTTTCTGCAAGATTTTGTTTAGAAGTACAATATAATTTTAAGTTTTTCTTTGTAATATTTGTATTACTTGTGGAGAAATAAACATTATTATTATTATTATTATTATTATTATTATTAAGTCTGGGTTACGTGATAGCAAATCACCCAAGACTGCCTCCTTCCTCGTAATCGATACCAGAGTCCGACGAACGGCTTCCGAGTCCGCGTTCGGCGAAAGGCCCAGAATTTCCCGGATGCTAGCGAGCTCGTGCATGATCGGTGCGGGAGGCACTAGCCATTGGGCCGCGGTGGTCGGTGGCGGCAAACTCGCAGCTTGTTTTGATAAATTCTCGTGCCGGTCCTCATCGTCGTGACCAGGTGGATGGACCGCGAGGGTCGGTATCCGTGCACCCGATGTTGGAGCTATCGATGGCAGCGAGCCGGTAGCTCCAAATGGGTTTTTCCAAAAATCGCAGAACCGTTTCCGCAACTCGGCCACGGTGCCTTCCGTATCTAGATTAAATTTTGACATTTCCGCGATCAATTGAGTTTTATTCAATTCGTGTATCCACCCGACGCGAGAATCCTCCAGCGGAGATTTATCCGAACCGCCCAATGGCAACTGGGTCTGGGCCGTTGTCGTGACCGTCGCGGTCGTCCCATGCACCGAGACAGACGTAGTCACTGTCTCAGTTGTCGGGACCGTCGTCGTCGTAGGGGTCGTTTTCGCGGTTTTGTCGGGGTTCTTACCACCGGCGTTGTCGCGCTCGATCACGTTGAACGCTAACAAAAGCTTGAAGGGTCGTAGGAAAAGCTCCAAGTTCTTCATTATATTTCCAATGAAAGTTTTTAGTTTTAAAAATAGGGCAACTCAAGTCCCTGTTCGGGCGCCAAAAATGTGACGTAATTCCGGGGAAGGGAAAATAAATAACGTTTCGAATAGTTTCCCCACCTCGGGAATACGTCACCGAAATAAATGCCACAGATAATGCTCAGGCGGAGCAAACAAAAATTCCAGGGGTCGATTAAATTAATTTTGGATTTGAGATAATTTTTTAAGCGATGCCAATTTGAAGTTAGAAAATTAAAATAAAAAAAAACGCACAGGGCTCAGAACCCAACAATAGATGGAAAACGATCAATTCAATGTGTCGGGGAGGTTCATCCTTGCCCTTCGTAAAATTTGTTTGGGGTGAAATTTAGCCTATAATTTAGATTTGACTCCACAGCGACCGCGCGCAGACTGTGGAGTGTTGACGCCAATTATCTTAAAAAATGCCCGGGGGGAAAGACGTAAAATTCGCTAAGTCGCTCGGCGTGACGGAATAAATCGGCCAATTCTAAGGTTCGCGGGTCGGTGAATAACTTTCGGTATTTAATGAAATATTTAATGGGGTTCGTAAGCTTGCCTCACCCAAAAATACAAAGTATGTCTGGGTTACTCTAGGCAGTCACGCCGATCGGACGACATGTGACAACTCGTAGTCGTAAGTAAGAAAAGGGACGATTAATTTAAATGTCGTAATTTACAGAGATAATTTTACGGGTTGTGAACAGGAATTTAGACGAATAATTGATCAATGAACTTATACGCTAACAGAATAAAGTCAAGTGACTCGACGTACCGTGGTTTTGCTAATCTAACTCCGCGGTAGACAGTCCGACGTGGATAGGCGAGAGAACGAGAGAAAGGCTACTGGTCTTCTTCGAAGGCAGGAACAGAATGATCTTTCTCCTCGTCCCCACGAGTTCGGAGCTTTCCTTCCCCCACCACGGTCGGAGGAATCAGCTGGTTAAAATGACGTCGAATTGAATTTCCGGCGTTTGACGAAAAACAGCGGGTTCACCAGCTGACGCGAAGAAGAAGAAACGTCCCAACGTCACTAACGTCAACGTCCGCCGTGTCTCAACAAACGCTCTTTGAGGTTATGTTATTGTTTTGGTCGTTAAAGTTGGTTCGGGTTTCTGCAGTTATTTACGTAGATTATGGTTGAAATAAAAGCATTCCAGCGTATTTAATGAAGGCTATTTGATGTCAACAGTAATGGTGGTTAATTATAGTGAAATCTGTGAAGTTCAATAAAATGTTGTCATGCCGGTCCTAGGGCTGGGCTGAGGAACGACGTAGGCCTAACATAGCCTATAGCCTAGCCTATCCTGTGTTCTCGTTTGTAAAATGTGATTTATTCTGGTGTGAGTATTGAGCGTTTGTTTACATAGACCCGTTATTTACCCCTCCTAAAATATGACACCTTACAACTATATACACTACATGAATAGCATATAGTCAATGACATAGCATATACACTACTTCTCATAGCATAGGCATGTTTGAAACCAATTATGGTGGCGGGCTCTTCTGGGGCGTACATAGAAGTACAAGTGACATATGATAGTGTTAACACTCTTATTAACCAAAGATGAAGTCTTTTTTAACTGACGGTAATGTTTATGTTGTCATAAAGAGTTTTTGTAGCACTGTAAATCCAGCTGAATAATTACAAGATCTACTGTCAATAGTACAACTGCTTTAGACAATTTTATAACTAGTATTGAAGGAAAATATGTAAAAATAATGTACCTAATCACAGCCCTCTCTGATCATGATGGAAAATTTTTTATGTTGATGAATCTTGATCAGTCATAAAAGAATCACTACATCAGGTTATGTGAGTCAAAAAGGACTTTAAAAAAAAATCAGATGTCAAGCATTTTTTTATTTATCAAAGGTTTTTGAAATTGTATCACATCCAATCTTGCTTGACAAATTAAGTTCTTATGGAATCAGTGGTAAAGATTTGGCTCTAAAAAAATCGAACTTATCAGACAGGCAGCAATGTGTTGAAACCACACAAATTGTAAAAAATAAAATTATAAAAATCAAATTTAGAGCTATATTAACTACATATTCAGTGCTACAAGGTTCTGTACTAGGTCCATTTTTATTTCTCTGTTGTATAAATAAATTACCTCAATGCAACTTCAGATAAAAATATCAATAATATTATTCCAGGGATGGATTCATCAATAAACATAATAAAGAATCAGCTAAATAATTATAATCTAATGCTTAAATAAATAAAACTACTTTTATTAAATCCACACTTTTTTGGATGAATAGTTTAACAAAAATAGAATTTTATTCCTCAAAAAAAAAGAAAAAAAAGATGCACAATGTAAAAATCATTTTAGAGAATTGGGTATAATGACAGTCTTTATATATATATATATATATATATATATATATATATATATAGAGAGAGAGAGAGAGAGAGAGAGAGAGAGAGAGAGAGAGAGAGAGAGAGAGAGAGAGAGAGAGAACTGTCATGAGAAACATTAGTGGCACGTTACCTAAAAACATGGAAAAACATAGATCTATGTAATACAAAAAATAAACCAAATTCACAGATAATAAAACATAATAAGGAAATTTTCAAAAAGAAGCCAACTTACATAGGTATAAACAGTTTTTCAACCACCTGCCAATAGTGATAAAAAATTAAACAAATTTTGAATATATTAGCTTTGATTGCTTAAGCTAGAACTTAAATGCTATTAGACACTATCCTTGCATACAAATGTATATATTTATGAATAAAGGATGTTTTGACTTGACTACTGCAATGCATCTAGCGTGGCTTTCACGAACCTTCCAAATTTCAGTTTCAACAAAACGCGTTGGATGAGAAGTCTATTCACAATAGTGTACATAGTCAATGATTTTATTAAAAGATATGAATGCACAATTTTTCAACGCCTTTTCTATAAAAGAGAAAATTTATTTCAGTAGTTGGAAGGGTTCAACTTACAGGAATGTACAACGTCGGTGGACAATGCATCCAGTAATATTGGAGAGAGGTTTGCCAGCTGCAAGAGGTAAGGTACTGTAGCCACCCGTTGAAGCACCACTACTTTGTCGTTGGTCGGGGTGTCCTCCAAACTCCACTGTAATCAAATTCATATTCAAAATTCATATTTTAACTTAAAACTATATTATAGGCCCTTAAGTTTAAATATTTTTATAGAGCTTTTTATGGTTGGCTTATAAACACATAATGCAATCTTATGATCAATAGCCTACTTATTTTTTCTAATAATTAAATCAAGAAGTTGGTGTGGATACTGGTAAATCAAACTAACACATGGGTACCGGTAGCCAAAACGTCCAAAACTACACTAAAAGTAAAGGTGTGTGTATCCCGGCAATAGTGATCAAAATTATCAACAACCCATTACGTTTTTTGAGTGACCTTAAGCAAAAAATATACAACCCTATTGTAGGCCTACTCTGACTTTATTTGGTAACCAACAATTCATGGGTGAATTTAACCAAGTTCCTAGAATCCAAGCAATGTGGATCCAAGCAATAAAATTCCTAAAAGATTTACTTCAGATATACTAGCCAACTTATTTCTCCTATATATAATCACAACACAATCTCAATTTAATTAGGATCACAAAAAACTTTAAAATTACCGCTGAGAAGTTAAACAAGTCAAAAACACAGCTGATTAAATAAATACGAGCGCCATTTTAATTTTTAGTGTGTCCTGATTTGTCTGACACAGAGTAGGATCAAGTTTTAATTCTCGAATTGTATACCCAACATCAGTATCTATTTTTAGTCAATCTTAAGTTGTAGATTGACTACGCAACTGTATAGATAACACAAGACAGCTATGCTTAAGATATTTTTAAGCTATGCTTAAATTCCCCTGCACACGCCAAAAAGCGCAATATATTTTTTTTTTAAGTATTGCACAAATGGTTGGCATGGCAATGGCAACACTGCAAACTGGGAACTACTGTTATTCCTTTGCCTTTGTCAATATACCTATTAGTAGTTTCAAATCCATTCGTTGCATTTGATTTTCAATATTTTTTTGCTTCCCATGACAATTTGCTTTAAAAACCATTGCATTCTAGAGCTAACTCTAACTGCCACTCTAAAAAATGGTATTTAAGTTTTTTTGCATGCAACATTATGTTGATTGATGGGATAAGGGGAGAATGTTTGCTATATTTATACAAAAACGACAAGGATGGCTAATTTTAAAATTATAACTAGCCGTCGGGCATTGTTAGCATAAATCTGTTCAGCCAAATTAAAAATTAAAAATAATAATTTGTTTGTTTTTAAATCTCTTTTCAATGGTTTTAGTTCAAGTTGTTAAACTTCAAAAATTGAGGTCCAAAAATTACTAAAAACTAAAAACCCATTTCGACCCCTTTGAACCCCCATAAAACCCTGGTCCCATAACCCGATCATGCTGGTTTGCGAACTCATGAAAATAGACTTTGTCTTACACCTCCATACTATATTTCATCAAAATCGAAGGTCCTCTTCAAAATTTATCAATATAATGGACACAAATATATATGAATCAAGGGTGTTTTTGGCTTCTGAAGTTTCAAAATGAAAAAGTACTAACATTGTCCCGGGCTTAGGTCGTACCATGGCTACTACCGTTATAGCGTATTCCCTTTAGGGAAATTCGTTGAAAGCCATTGATAAATGAGAGAGCAAGTGGTTGACTATGTGAGGAGACTTGGGGGAAAAATTGACATAGCCGAAGTCAGGAGAGTGTGGAGACAACTTTTGTTGGTGAAACCAAAAATTGTCTTGAATTTGAGTGACCTAGTAGTGCAAGTAAATAAGAGGTAGGCGTACACAACTTAAAAACCAGTAAAGGTCACACACTATATCACTATATCACTATTTAGAGACAGGGACCTCACATAGTAGGTATAAAATGAAATACACTACCGAATCAGGGAGAGGGGGTGTAATATAAATGACAATAGACATCAAACTTTTTACCTTTTCACTTGCACGGTTTACCCTTAGAAATCAGTCTATTGCTAGGTCTTTAAAGCAATAAATTTATCGTTAAAATAAAAATGACAAACCTGAAAAAGCTCCAATAGAGCACTGCGAATGTCCGCCAAATGACTCCCAGCAAGGTGACCCAGTATTCCAACCACAGAATTGATTTTTGGTGCCTGATGAAAAAATCAAATAACATTTGTTAATGACATTTGGAGTTGATATCTCAGTATTGTTTACTGTGTTATACAAAGAATCAAGAATCAAGAATCAAGAGTTTTATTGTCTTTAAGCACATATGCAATTGACAAAGTCACAGTAAAAATGTTTAAAGCTAGTCATTCAGTCGTTGTACATAAGTTATTGCATACAAGTTGGATAACTAAACATAAAATCTAAAAAAGAAAAACAATAAATAAACAACAATAAATACTTTATAACAAGGCTAAAATATTAAAGAACTAGTATCACAGATCAAATACTCCTCTACATTGTAAAACACTTTTTCTTTGAGCCATTTTTCTAAAACAACTTTAAACCTTTTTAAATTTACTTCCCAAGCTTTCTCAGGCAATTTGTTAAGTAACTTAAGTTTCATAAACAAGTGACTGCTTCTACTTTTCTCTAATCAAACGTTAGGCGACAAGTGTAATTTTGAAACCAAGTTTAATTTTACCTCACAATATGGCTTTAGTGGTGTTAAAAGCTTACATACTGTACAATAAATAGTTAAAATAATGTGCATATATTTAATTAAAAAACGAAATCAAACTTGTCCTCCTTCCAAAATATAAATTTATAAGACAATAATAGTGACTTGCCTCTTTTTACATTAATGTCTACTGTCAAGTAGATACAAAAATCAGTGACTTTTCGGTGACTTTTGGGGGTGAAAAATGCTAAAAATCAGTGACTTATAAGTGGTCTATTTAAAAAATTTTGTTGTGAAATTGCTAAAGTCGCAAAACTTTTGTTCAAAATCGCATTATTTTCTTAATTTATACAAAAAATCTGTGACTTTTCTTGCATTTTAAGGAAAAATAAATTACTTTTTGGTGACTACCATGCCCACTAAGTAAAATCTGTGACTTTCGGTGACTTTTGGTGACTTCAGTGAGCAGTAGACACAAATAGAATGATGACTGTTGAAATTTTGTGCAACTAAACTCTGCATTTTACAAGACTTTACCTTGGTGCCTTGCTGGTTTTCGCAGAAGTCTTTGAGGCCACAGGAGAGTACTTTTTTTATGACCGTGTGAGGGAATGCACTCCCCACGTGAGCCACAACCCAGTCAAAGTGGGGACTATGCAGAACACTTGTATCTGAAATGTATTTTAAATTTGTAGATCAGTGTTATCCATTGGCAAACAAAGAGTACTTTTATTAATTTTACCAGCTTACCATAAATTACTACAAAATGTATGTACACTCTCATTCATCTGGATCTGCCTCATTCGGACAGAAAAGATTTATTTTGATTAACAACCAAAAAATTGTTTGCACTTTAGTGCTTTCAACTTGATAGACAATAGGCAATAGACAATAATTGTTTATTTAGGTACATTATTAATTGAGAACAGTAGATGTGGCACTAAAACTAATACCAAAGATAGGAAAGTCTCTAGTTTTAAAAATTATGCCTCCAGTTTTGTAACTCGGCCACTGTGTAGCCTTGCGATGATGTTTCTTAACTTCTTCTCTCAGTGGACATTTTTCACCTCTTCTGGCAGGATGCGTAGGACTTTTGCTCCCAGATATGTCGGTTGTGTTTCATAGAGTGTGAGACGATTGATCGGAAGTACTAAGTTGTTAGCTCTTCTAGTAATTGTGTAAGTCAGTTCCTCTCTGCAGGTTTTGTCTTTTAGCAAATAAGTTAGTTTCTAGGATGAAAAGGATCACTACAGTTAGCACATTTAGTTGTTTAAAAGCAGTACGCCATGATTCTCTAGGTCCAAGGCCTGCTAGAATGCGAACTGCCTTTTTTTTGCAGAACTAGGACCCTCTTGGAGTTTGTTATAGAGGAATTACCCCATACTGCTATGAGATCAATCGGGTTACTCCACTCCGGAATCGTTCGGCAATGCCCGGCATAGTTACATTCGAAAATTCTCAAAAACGCTCGCAGGCCATGAAGAGAAGATGTCAGAGTGGTGGTTGCAATTCTGTCTGTAGAGTTTTGTGCGCTCGGACGCATCTTGCGTCATCGCAAAACACCTTGACGTTGGGTCGTCGGGTTTCACAGACCAGTGTTGACCGATTATTTTTTTTTTTTTTACTCTCTATAAATATTTTTTATAAATTATGGCTGAGCAGGGGAGGGCTCCCTCTGAATCTGCCACTGAAAGGAGGATGGTCTATGAAAACGATATCATTAAAATATTATCAATAAATATTCTGTAAACTTTCCCACATAAGTACTGGTATGGTCTATAAATTTGATTTTACAATTAGGGTCTTTTGTCCCTATGAGGCACTAGTTTATTACTAGTGCATATATATCAACCATTATTATAACTTAATGCATCAACCAATTACTTTCCTTTCACACACGGAACAGCTATAGACTATTGTCAAGAGGCAAACTCAGGCTGAAAACTATTGATAATGACTCACAGAGCAGAGCGTTGATACAAGCGTCAGTGTTTGAGTGCATGAAACAAGTGAGGCACTGTGTGTTGAGGTTGATGACTTACCGAGCAGAGCGTTGATACAAGCGTCAGTGTTTGAGAGCATGAAACAAGTGAGGCACTGCGTGTTGAGGTCAATGACTCACCGAGCAGAGCATTGATACAAGCGTCAGTGTTTGAGTGCATGAAATAAGTGAGGCACTGTGTGTTGAGGTCAATGACTCACCGAGCAGAGCATTGATACAAGTGTCAGTGTTTGAGTGCATGAAACAAGTGAGGCACTGTGTGTTAAGGTCAATGACTCACCGAGCAGAGCATTGATACAAGCGTCAGTGTTTGAGTGCATGAAACAAGTGAGGCACTGTGTGTTGAGGTTGATGACTTACCGAGCAGAGCGTTGATACAAGCGTCAGTGTTTGAGTGCATAAGACAAGTGAGGCACTGCGTGTTGAGGTTGATGACTTACCGAGCAGAGCGTTGATACAAGCGTCAGTGTTTGAGTGCATGAGACAAGTGAGGCACTGTGTGTTGAGGTCGATGAGTGTCCGAGTGGCTCGACACGACATCCACAGGTGCAACGTCTCGTTGAGACTGTTACTCGCCAGCACACTGGCATACTTGCTAGATAATACTCCTGCAATTAACGGATAAAATGTAGTAAATAAACAAGATTTCTGTATTGATTTTAACACAAAAATGTTGCCACATTTCCATAAAATACACACAAAACATTTATTTTACGGCAGGCAACAAGTCATTTATTTTGTGACTGACTTGGTTATGGTTTTACAGATAGAATTGTTGTTAAAAAATTTATCTAAGGTACAGCTTGTTCTAATTAGGATAAAAACTAAGCCAATATAAAGGAAATACCCCCCGTCGCAGCAGACCTGCATACTCAGCGAATTTCCAAATGATCTTGAGATTGTTTATTTTTCCCATAAACACCATAGTAATGAGTATGTAGGTTTGCTGCCATTGGATGTTGTTAGAAAATGTTAGTTTTGTAAAAAAATGTAATAGGTAATGTAAATATCAAATTGTATCAATATTGGACACTTTTAAATTTTCCCCATAAACACCATGGGGGTGAGTATGTAGGTTTGCCGCCATATGGGTGTTGAAAGCAAATATCAGTTAAATCCTACCTAGTGAATGTACATACCAAATTGTATCAAGTTATTCTAATAAATAAGCGAGATACAGGGTTTTGCTGATTTCCCATAAGATTAACATTGGAAACCTATTTTTAGCTTTTCTCCGTAACCTGTTAAGCCAAGTTAAAAATTCAAAATACAAAATTGTTTGTTTTTTTAAGCTCTTTTAAATGGTTTCAGTTAAAATTGTCAAATTTTAAAAATTAAGGTCCAAAAATGCCAAAAACCCATTTTTTACCCCTTTGAAACCCCATAAAACCCCGTTCCCATAACCCGATCATGCTGGTTCGCGAACTCATGAAAATAGACTTGGTCTTACACCTTCATACCAAATTTCATCAAAATCGGAGGTCCCCTTCAAAAGTTATCAGTACCACGGACACATAGATATATAGATATATATATATATATATATATATATAGATATATATATAGATATATATATATACATATATATGAAAATGAACGAATGGTGTTTTTGGCTTCTGGGGACCTCAAAATGAAAAAGTAAAGTGGTCCCGGGCTTAGGTCTTACCATGGCTACTACCGTAATAGCGTATTCCCTATAGGGAAATTCTCTAAAAGAAAAAAAATACTCCTCAAACCTATAGAAGTATACAGTGTTATCACGATAAGACAAAAAGAATTTCTTCGATTTTAAAATGCACACATTCAGCTGATTTTTATTCTTCCTCTCAGCAAATACAGGAGGCCATTACAAGACAAAATACTGTCATTTGTAATAGTTTATAAAAACTTATTTTGTTCAGAATAGACAACACATTATTTTAAACCAATTTTTATTTAGAGTAGTAGTGTAGCCTATTCTGTATGTAAGATTTTTTACACCCATATAACCCTCTTGAAACAATAATGTATCTTGCTTTTATTTAAGAAAGGTTCACCTAAATATAACATGTTTCATCACCAAACAGTTTTAACACGTTAGCTGTAATGTGGGTTTGATCGGACCACAGCGCGAGTCTCTTTCAAATGGCAAGGTGGTCCGTTTGGGACCAATAAACTCTGAATTGCAAGATTTTATAAGATTATTTTTTTAGCTAGAGAGCAACCTAGTTGGTGAAATATTGATCCCACAGCGCTACCAATAGACAACGCCTATTACACGTTAATTGGTTAAATCCATTGCTTTAAACAGGGCTGCCAACTTTCGACAGAAATTGGAACAAAATTTCCCCAATCTCAATGGTCCATTCAGACCAATTGTTAAGTTATGAAATAATAAATTTATACGTTAAAATTAAAAACATTAGGCCTATGTATTGTTTTAATTTTATAAAAAAGTATAAAATATATAAAACTAAGTTTGAATCAATGTTGTAGGACATAATAAATCATGAAAAATCATCTGTGCTAGGCCTATGTGTATGAAAACGGACAACAAGAATAAACAATTTTTTTTAATGTTTAGAAAAATGTCTGAATAGTAAAAAAAAGAAAAAAAAGAAAAACACTGACAAACACAATACTGTAAACCAATATAATATATATATATATATATATATCAGGTTTAAAAAAAAGATCCTAAGTATTTAAATGAAAATAAAAAGAGAGAAAAAATTAGTTATTATAAAAGTAAAAACTCAAACTGTGTACCGTATACCTACTAAAAAATGCTAAAAATTGTTGAAATTATTAAATTATATAATAAATGGATTGCTAACAGTATACTGATGTACATAATGTAATTAATTATTGAAATATGTAGCATAAATAATACGAGGGTCTAAGTTCATCAGATGATGTGATGATGTGACAAAAAAGTGAATAGGAAATAAAATAAATAAATTAACTGTGCGAGTTTTAGCATAAAATAGGGATCTTAGTGCAAAAAATCAAATAAAATAATCATCGTAAGTAAGCATTGTGGTCCAATCGGACCAACAATTTTATTATTTGTATTTAATTACAAAATTTGTTGAAATAGTAAGTTTTGACAATAAATAGCATGAATATAATAAAATATTGGCGATACACTTAACGGTATAGAATGGCATTTTGGGGGGTTTGGGGTATTTAGGCCCCGGCAGCTAACGTGTTAAAGGATATTTTGATCATCACGACCCATGACATACCTAACAGCTCAAGCGACCAGGTGGAGATTATTGGGGCCCATGACTCAGTGTTGCAGCTGACGTAGCTGCAGAGGACGTTGTGAATTTCAGCAATCGTAGCCTCCTCCGGGGTAATACTCTTACTGCTGCCATCTTTCTGTTTCAGAATTGAAACAATTGAAAATTAAAAGGTAATCTTTAGGAATGGAACACCAAAACTCTATAAGTATTGCAGTGAAATAGCCACAGGTTTTCTCTTAAAAAGTTTGTCATTTATTAGCCTAATTAGGTACCGTATTTGAATGAAGAATATTGATGATCTAATATTGTGTTTCAAAACTTCTAGAATATTCACCTCAATTTGCTTCACATAGTGAGACACTGCAGCATCAAAGAGAGTACAGAAATATTCTAAAACAGCATCACGAGCAGCCAAGAGATTCTTCAGAAGCGACAAGCCCAGGTGTGCAAGGACGGGAGGATCAATCTCTGCCCGTCCTGAAGCTCCAGCAATAAACTTTCGGAGATCACTGTACAAGTCAGCCGGCTGCGGCTTTGGGGGTGCGGTCTTCACTGCACTTATCCCTTCAATATCCATCACAACCAAGTGACTTCTGCAACAGACACTCACAATAATCATGAGTGGTCCTTTGTTTAGGACATGTGTAGGAAATGGCAATGTAGTACCTTACTGTAGTGCAGCTATCATTACGTAAATTTCTACCATTAAAAAAAATGAATTCTTAAAATTATACATTAAAAAAATTTTTAGAATAAAAATGAAGCCTTTAATTTTTTACTGGAAGTTTGCAAAATTTTATAAAACAACTTAAGCCACTTAAATTAAATTAGGATTATAGCAGATTAAATATTACCAAAATAGGCTACCGGTTACTATTAACCATCACATTAACAATTTATAAGGTTATTATTAGGTCATTTCAAGACTGTCATCATGCAATAACATTTTTTGTTTGAACTTACTTAAAGCACCAAATATGACGTAACAAGGAATAAAAATATAACAATGATTTCAATAAAGTTATAACATAAAGATAAGGCCTAAAACTAGGCCTATATAAATAGAAACTATGTTAACAGAAATAATACAGTGGGAAGTCAATAAATCAAACCTCAATAACTCAAAATCATTGATAAATCGATTATTTTTTATTCCCCTTGAACTTCTCAATCTTTTGCAATTTTAATTTTACCTCTATAATTTGAATATTTCATGAGAAACACCTTGATAAATTGAAGTTTGATGGTATTTTCCGTCGTAAAGGTACCACTATAAATCTAAGTTTTAGCCCCAAAACCTCTAAAATTCAAATTCGTGCAACTGCCACACCTCTGCAATTCAAAGTACTAGCCTATTAACAAGAAACCCTCTATTAATCAAAGTTGTATGAAATTTATGATTCAAAACATCAATGTAACTTACTGTATTTTACTGTATCGTGTTACAAAAGTAAATTCCAATCCTTTATTTTGTCCAACTTCCGCTCCTGTTGCGATCCAACTCAGTCTTGAGAAAGATTTTTTTCCCGGTCTGTTTTAGAGTACCAAAGTACCTTTTATAAATTTGTAGATTTAAAGCTTAAGTTATTTACTTTAAATTTTAATATGATAGCAACATTCAGTTTTACAGACCTCTGTGAGATACTGAATCGAATTGCCGATCATTCATTGTTCAGTAAAAGTCAAATCCACAAAGACAGGAAGTAGCCAAGGGGCAAAAAACTGGGAGGCCTCAATTCTGCCAATGAGTTATTTTGTTTGTTTACTTTAATCCCTTCTCTATAACCTTGAAACTGGCTCTGAGCAGTAGAGTAGATTCAACAAAGAAGCAGTTTGAAATTGAAACTAACTACAGTAGTCCTACTTATTTCATGTTCTAAATTATTATTAAATTTTATAATTGCATCATTATCTATTGCAATACTGTGCAATGCACAATGTACAGTACAAAACACCATATTTTAAGAGGCATTAAATCTCCTAAGTTTTATTGCCTGTACTGAATTGAACCTTTATTATTCTAATTTTCGGGAGGATGAACCTTGATGAATCGAAACTTAATTATTCAAAGCACTCGATAATTCTAAATTTCCCCATTCCCCTTGGGATTTGATTTATCGAGTTTCCACTGTAACAGCATAATAACAAGAAAAATAATAATAACTAGTTTCTTATAGGGGCAACAGCCTCTAAATCATTAAAGCAAAAGAGTAAGGCCTACCTATAGACCTTGGCAGATTCGCGGACCTACTCTTAACTCCGCAAAACTTTGTTATCCTACTCCATAGTCATTATCGATGGTTAAAATTTTGATATAGCGATTGAAAATGTTCGTAGAAATAATCAAATCCACATCGATTTTGATATATGAAATGTATTATAATAATCCTACATAACTATCTAACCCACTAACTGTTAACCATTCCGTCACTTTTATGCGGACAGCGATATAGCCTCCATACTAACAATGGTTTATGGGAACATGCAAAACATAAAAAGATTCCTTCACTAGGCTAAAATGGGAAAAATACCTTTTATATTTGTATTTATGGCCACATTTATGTGAAGCCGTGTTAGGGCTAATGGAGGCTGGGCGAAACTTCGTTATCCGTCTCCACCGTTATTATCAATGTGGAAATTTCGATATTGCGATAATATTGCTATTATATCGATGATACAATTACACGATACGATTACGATTTTATCACCTGATTTAGTTTCTCATTCTAATATAATGAAATAAACCTTTTTACAATAAAACAAATACCGTATATATTCAAACAAGTAAAACTTAACTGAAAATAACTACAGGAAAAGTAAAAATTTTAGCTAATGTAACCTGTAACAAAGAACAACACAAAGTAAACTAATCAAGTTTGTTGTGTAGCTAGCTGTATCTAAATTCAAATTGTGAGAAGAAGCAGACTTCGTTAGATCTAAAATGGCGTCAGACAAATGCTGCCAAAATACAAATCAGAAAGGCTTTTTTTTGCTATTGTATTGAGGGAATAGGCATTTTGAATGTTTCCAAACACCATTGATTTTGTTGCTATAAACATCGCTGTCAATTAAAGTCACAGAGGTTTACGGTTACACTGTTAGGTTAGATTATTGTATCAGTATCGTTGTTGATTCGATTGTTTTCATCGCTCAATTTAAATCGCAATATCAAAATTTCCACATCGATAATAACGGTGGAGACGGATAACGAAGTTTCGCCGGAGGCTGCATCTTCTCATAATTAAGAGCTTTAGCCAAGGTTTAGACAACTAAATACTGTAATTAAATTACGCCCTTAGTTAAATTAAATTGTATTTAGTTTGTTTTGTGTCATTCTGTTTTGTAATGTTAGGTTACATCAGTTAATATTTTTACTTGTTTCGCTTATATAAATTAACTTACATACTTTTAGTAGCCTAGGCTAACTTGTTTTTATTTTATTTTTGAAAGATATTTTTATTTATGTTAGAACATAACAAAATCAGGTGTTAAATCGTAATAGTAGCCTATCGTTTAAATGTACTAGGCCTATCGATATTAGCAGTAGGCCTAATCGCGAAATCAAAAATTTTAACCATCAATAATAACGATGGAGTAAGATAACAAAGTTTTGCCCTAACTTCGCACACTGTAGTAGTAGCCTACCAATAAACATAGGGCCTAACTTAAGGGTTAACTTATAAGAGCCCTATAAAAATTTGTCAAAATAATTAACATTTACAGATTTTATCCTTATATGCTCCCCTCTACTCTATATGACACTCTATTACTTATATTTTTACGTACTTTGTACTTTCAAAAATAAGATAAATATAAGTTACGTTAATATGCTAGCATGTAAGGGTTAGGGTAGGCATATAGCCTTTGCGCATTATTTAAACTTAGTTGTTCTTGTTAAACTTTATTAAGTAAACTTACCGTAATCACATGGATCTTTGATCACCTTAGCTAGCTAACACATTAATTAATTGAAAGTAATCATTTTTAATGTTATTACTAATTTCTTGACGACTCTCAATAAATTAAATTAGGTTATGTTGACGGTTGACCAGCTTTGCCAATCTTTCTTTCTTTCTTTTTTTCTTATTTGCTTTCGCAGGCTTGACTAAATGTCATGACGCCTATCGGTGTGAAACTGCCAACTTTTGATCCACGCTTTCAATTTTCAACTAATTCATGTGATTTTCAAAGCACTACATAACCTAAAAATTAGTCTTGCGCTTGTTTTTTGTGTGTGAAACCATCACAGCAACTGGAATTTGCATACATTGTGATGAAGTAAATGGTAGTATTCCGGGCGCCTCACCGGTGTCACCAAAACGGTAACTTCGTCTGCTATGTCGTCTGCTAACAAGGCATTTGCATTTAGTGATGGCAAAATTTCTTGAAAAATCGATTTTTCGATATATCGATGTATCGAAAGAGTAAAATCGATTTCGATAAAAAATCGTGAACAAAAAATCGATGTCAAAAAATCAATGTATCGAATGGTAAAAATCGATTTTTCCGAAAAATCGATTTTATTTTGCCATCACTACAATGGCAAAATTTCTTGAAAAAACGATTTTTCGATGTATCGATATATCGAAAGAATAAAATCGATTTCGATAAAAAATCGTGAACAAAAAATCGATGTCAAAAAATCGATGTATCGAATGGTAAAAATCGATTTTTCCGAAAAATCGATTTTATTTTGCCATCACTATTTGCATTGTTTAGCAGACGACAATTTAGTCACCGGTAAACCCGGTGAGGCGCCCGGAATACTACCAATGAATTAAAGCAATTATCAATCATAAAAAAACGTTAAAAACAATACTTAGTGTAAAATTATCAACATTGCATTACCTCCCAGTGCAGATGTTGATTCCAAACCACAAGTCAATTGTATGTCAAACACAAAATATTACCAACAGTACAAATATAATACATATCTAGATATACTTCAATGTATATATTAAAATACATATTTTTAGAAGTGTTAATACTGAAAAGAGATTATGAATTAAATATATCACTCTAATGTAATGTGGCCTGATCACGAAAAGTTTAGTCCAACTCTGACTGTCATTTTAAGAGCTTCAAATTGTGTTTTACTAACCCATGACCAACTAAAAATCTTACTTTATGTATGGCCATATATGTACCTTGCCGGTCGCTTTAGATTTGAAATTGGTATGGTAGGTACATACACTCCGTATGCTACCCTGACATACACATGTGTATACCTAGAACCTCATTTTAAGGGCTTTATAACGTGTTTTACCAAACCATGTCAGGAAAGAAAATTCGTACTTTATGTATAAACATATACATACCAAGCAGTGAGCTGTGTACTTGAAATTGGTATGCTTGCTCTCCTACACTCTTATTCTACCCACTAATACATATGTGTATACTGGGACCCTCGTTTTAAGGATTTTATAAGGTAGTTTACAAACCCATGTTTATTCTTGAACAAAATTTTGTAATTTATGTGTGGCCTTAAACATACCTCAGTCGTTATCTGGACGTGGATGAGTGCGGAGCTCTCTCCGAGATAAGCCGCCGCGACCTGTCCCGCCGTGTCCCCGCGCAACTACATGTTTAGTTTATATTAACTATTGTAATATTTTGCAATTTTCAACCACCGTAACACAAAACATTAATTCGTTAATACCATGGCTTCGTGTGCACAGTGTAATGTTGAGGTGGATTCTAGTGCGGTCGACGTCATTAAGTGTTCAAAGTGCGGCGATTACTTCCATATCGCGTGTGCTGGTGTTGACAGCACTAAAAAACAAACACGAAGAAATACGTTTCGCTGCAATAAGTGCTCTGGAGCTTCGTCTGCAACGCCTACCGATCCAGACGACACAACAGGTAATATTACTGTGCTTAATGCCATAGCTGGACTTAAAACGGACCTAAAAGGATGGCTCGAGACTACGACGGAAACCATGGAAGAAAGGATTTCTTCAAAAATCGAAACTAGTGTCGAGGCTTTACAAACTGAAATGAGCCAGTGGAAATTGTCTCTTCAAACTGCCGTGGACGCTCTTAAGCCGATAATGCTGAATTAAACGAGAAATGTCAGGGATTGGAAGCAAGTGTTCGCAAATGTGAAAGTGAAATCAATGATTTGAAAAAAGAGATGCGAGATAGTCAACAGTACAGTAGGTTAAACAATATCGAAATATGTGGGGTGCCTTACACAGCAAATGAAGATGTATATGCTATTCTCGAAAAAGTGGCTTCTAGTATTGACGTGCCCTGGAGCAGGAGCGAAATTTCTACCGCCCACCGCCTCTTCAGTAGACAGAGAGGCCGCACTCCAAACATCGTGGTGAGGTTTATTAGCAGGTCGACACGCGCCGTGTGGTTGGCCGCCGCCAAAAAGAAGCAAGGCCTCGACGCCGTTCATCTCAGCTCCTCCTTCATGCCGTCAAAAGTTTATGTGAACGAACATCTTACAGTTTACACGAAGTCCGTACTGGGTGAAGCCAAGAGGATGGTCCGAGCTCAACAACTCGCCTTCGCCTGGGTCAAAGAAGGTCGGGTAATGGTCAGGGTATCCGAGGGCGCGCGGGCGCAACGCATCGACGACATCGGGGAGCTTACGAAGCTGCGACGAGATCCAGCATCCGACCGACGAGGACCGGCCGGCAGTCTCAATGAGACACAGGCCACTGCGTAAGCTCCTACTAATGTGTGCATTGCCATACCAAAACGCTACCTAATTCAAGTTATTAACTAATTTAAGTTGCAAGAACCATAATTTTTATAGCCTCTTAAAATGGTTTTCAGTTAATAATAACGCAGTCTTGTTTAGTTTCATTATCATTCCTAACGGACCGTAGTAGAATTTAAATTCTTATTGTTTTAATTTTCCTAAAGACATTTTTATAGTCTCCATTAAAGATTTCTGAAGATTTAAGTTTTATTCCACTTGTTGTGGAAACTATGTAAATATGAGTGTTAATGTAGAACAATAATAGATCAATGTATTTATGTAACATATAAAATTAAATTTTTATTCTCTAAAATTCACTCCTGAATTTTTTTATTAAAATCAAGGCAAATTTTTACTGAACAAGACTCAGAAATTATTTTTTAAGTTGAGGCCTAGGGATCAAAATCATTTTAAATTGTAATCGGCAAGTAAAATAATGTGTAATCTTATAGATTAAAGAATAACTTCTATTCTGCCAATGTAAAGAATGCAGACATTTCCTTTGGGCATATCTGGCGGTGATAAGTATTTTTGTTTTGCCTGTCTTATACTGTTTACTTTAATAAAATTGTTATCCAGTAGAAATAAGCTATTTCTATTTATTTGTTCAATTTAGTATTATATTAATAAATTCCACGAATCTCTAAATCTCTAATTTCTTGGATTATGCACTACTACAAAAGAGTTAAAATATATTAGGGTAATCATAATGTTAAACTGCTTTTTATTGATATGAAGCTTAAGACGTAAATCACGAGTGAAAGTGAAAGTTTATCCTTTCTGTAGTATGGCAAAACCGGCTTATATTTTTAAAACTGAGTAGTAGAAAATATATTTGTAGTTTTATTATTTTTTATTTCTTTATTTAAGTAATTATAAAATTCTTGTATTGTAATTATAATTCATAATATTATTTGTAGGTAACAAATATTTATTATTGTGTTATTATAGGTAAACTTAACGGATCAAATTCGCAACTATGCTTGAAGATGAGTATTTTCTCAACTTTATACTTCACTCTATTATACCGGGAGTACGGGGCTACGGCGGTCAGGGAAACTCGTTTAATCAAATTTTTATTTTCAAATTACAAGGAGGTTTTTTTGCGATTGTTTCTTATTCTTTTTCTTTTTATCTGAAGGAAGATGGTAGATACCATTGACTACATTGTTAATTTTAGAAATATAAACAGTAAAACTTTATGCAGTTATGAGGAGGAAGCTTTCTTTTCAAACAGTTCTGATTGCATTAGGTATATTTACTTGAATATCAGAAGTTTTAACAAGAATATTGACAGTTTCCTAATATACCTAGAAAGTAAAATGGGATATAATAATGTTGGGTGAGACTTGGCTAAATTCTGCGATTTGTGGGGTGCAACTTGAGGGTTTCAATATATACAAAACAAATAGGGGTATGAATCAGAATGACGGTGTGGTTGTGTATGTGAGAGAGGGAGTGAGTGTGAATGAATGTACGGAGTTGGAGCTGGGTGACGTGTTTGGCCTGAGACTGGTCATTACTTTTCTAAACAGCCGATCAGACATGCTTATTGTGTACAGGATACACGACAGTGACCTTGACAATTTTACGGAGGCGCTGCGACAACACTACACGAACATGACCAGAGATAAAACATATATTCTGATAGGTGACATCAATGCGAATTTACTTGTTGCCGATAAAAAACTGAACGCTACTTAGACGCGCTATACGAACTTGGATTTATTTGTGGGATCAATGAACCAACGAGAGTCGTAGGGCAAAGTAAAACTTGTTTGGACCACATTTTCATAACTAATATTGACCCTATAATGCAAAGACAGCAGTAATTACTACCGATATCACGGATCACTACTGTGTGGCCCTCGAAACAAAACACAGAAGCACGCATACTCGGACTGATTATAACTCTCAGACCTACGTCGATAAAAGACTTTTGGGGACTCTAGTTGACAACTATGACTGGACACAAGTAACTAAAGTTCGCGATGCAAATAGTTCAGGCAATTCATTATTTTCTATCTTAAATGAGTTAAAGCAAAATTCACAGAAACATAAGACAAATTTTAGTAATAAGCACAAAAAAATTAAACCTTGGATAACTTCAGGTTTGATTCAATCAATTAGAACAAGAGATAGATTAAGTAAGCGATTAAAGAAACAACCTTTCAATATGGAACTGAAACGTTTTTATGTAAATTACAGAAATAGACTTAATTGTCTTATACAGTTGACTAAAAATACATATTTTAGAAACATATTGAATAACTCGAATAACCCAAAAATATTCTGGAATACGGTGAACGAACTAACAGGACGGAAAATTAAGAAAGACCTTTTTCCACTAGCACAATTCACGGTTAATAAGGACAATAGGGCTGACGACGAAAACTTGAAACGCCAGGTGGCCGACGAGTTCAACGACTACTTCTCTCAAGTTGGACACAACTTGGCAATGAAAATTAACCCGTCTGGTCCACCTGTTGTTAACGACATAGACTACACTATAGATGCCGACTTTACACTTAATCCGATTACTGAAGACCAGTTACTTCACTACGTCACAGGCCTGCGCGGCGGCTCGGCTCCGAGCTATGACGGTATTTCGGCGGGCTTTCTGAAGGAACACTTCCAGTCTCTAAGCAAACCGTTGCTGCACATTATTAATGAGAGCATAACGACCGGCGTGTTTCCCGATGCCTTCAAGGTTGCTAAAGTAATTCCGTTGTACAAATCGAATGATATTACAATCAAATCAAATTTTCGCCCAATTAGTTTGTTAAGCGTCTTTTCTAAAGTTCTAGAGAAGGTCGTGAAAGACCAATTAAGCAATTACTTAGAAAAAAACAACATTATAACAGATCAACAATTCGGGTTCAGAAAATCCAAAAATATCTCAGACGCTCTTTTTAATTTAACAAAAGATATAAATATCTCTTTGAGTAACAATAAACGATGCCTAATAACGTACTTAGATTTAGCTAAAGCATTTGATACCGTAGATAGATCAAAATTACTTGAAAAACTACACTTAATTGGTATTAAGGGAACATCTCACAATTGGTTCAAAAGTTACTTGGAGGATGGAAGGCAATTAACAACAATAAATGGTGTTGATAGCGGGTTAAAAAGTATAGACTACGGGGTGATCCAAGGAAGTACGTTAGGGACACTCCTTTTTTTGATTTATATAAATAATCTATCTAAAGTTAATATTTCTGGTAAACTTTATTTATTTGCAGACGATACGGCTATTCTCCACGAAGGGGACAGTTGGGAATCAGTATTTGAGAGAGCAAAAAAAGACATTTCAGATATTAAATCGTGGTTTGACCAAAATTTATTGACACTTAATGTTTCAAAAACTAAATTCATGCCTATAACTTTAAGAGATAGAACGGATACTCCGGTTGCAAGTTTTAAATTACATGTTTGTGGGGACTGGAACTCTGATACTTGTCACTGTGACTCCCTGGACCGTGTGAACTCTTACAAATATCTTGGAATCATTATGGACCACAGAATGTCATGGGTAGAACATGTAAAATACATCAATAATAGACTTAGAAAATTAATCTACGTTTTTCGACAAATTAGTAATATTTTGACAGTTTCCGAAATAAAACCATTTATTTTGCTTATGCCCAGTCTATTTTAGAAGGGGGTATATTGGCATGGGGAGGGGGGTTACAAGTCCACAATTAGTCCACTATTAGTAACTCAAAAAGCAATTTTAAAGGCAGCAACCGGAAGGTGTCGGCGGTACTCGACCGAGGCATTATTCGATGAAGTTAAAGTTTTGGATGTCAGACAGATTTATGTAAGGACTCTTGCAACCTTTATTTTTAAACACCATGATAATATCTTTCAACCAGTAACTCACACTTATCAAACTAGGAATACCGAATCTGTCGGAATTAAAATCCCAAAATTAAACAAAACACTTTCCAAAACAAATTCATACTATATTGCCCATATACTTTTCCGGAATATACCAAGTTATTTAAAAAACGCAGAATTGTCACATGAAGTTTATAAGAATAAAATTAAACTCTGGCTTCACAAGATTGGAAGGGAAAACACGGAGAGTCTGATTACGTCGGTATACTGTCAATAGCCATGAATGAATGCACGATGCGCGACTGTATTGTGTGTGAGCGATGAATGTGTGCGTGCGCGTGGCGCGTGTGTGTATGTGTGTGTGTGAGAGAGAGAGAGAGTGAGGGGGGGGAGAGCGTGTGTGTGCGTGTGTGTGAGTGTGGTGTGTGTATGATGAGAATAGCTACGTCCGTCCGTCCGTCCGGTCCGAAGGGTAAGGGGGGGGGGGTCGTCAGTCACTCCATATTACAAAGGTATGTCAAGTAAATTCCTTGATTTCATTACAATTCTCCTCATGACTGAATATACAAACTCTTTGTCTTCCTTATCTTTTTTTTCAAATTGGTAGCAGTAAGATAGTAAATTACCGATAATATTATAGGTTTTTCATTGTATTAATAGTAGTATAATTAGAATAACGACTCTATCTCACGCACGGGCTTAAGCCTATGTGAGATAAAATTTCATATTTTTATGGTCAGGTAGTTTAAGTTAGGCTAAGTTTACCTATTTTATATTATCCTGACCAATGTAAAGTTTGAAAAATGTATATATTTGAAATAAACCAGTTTTTGATTGATTGATTGATACCTAGCAGTGAGCTTTGGACTTGAAATTGGTCTGCTTCCTCTCCTACACTCTTATTCTACCCAGACTTACCTATGTGTATAATGTGACCCTCGTTTTAAGGGTTTTATAAGGTCATTTACAGACCCGTGTTAAGCCTCGAGCGAAAGTTTGTATGTTTGGCCATATACATACCTTGCAGACACGTTTGGACCTGAAATCTGTATGCTAGGTCCCTACACTGTTGTGCTATCCAGATATACCCATGTGTATACTGGGACCCTCGTTTTAAGGGTTTTATAAGGTCGTTTACAGCCCGTGTTAAGCCTCGAGCGAAAGTTTGTATGTATGGCCATATACATACTTTGCAGCCACGTTTGGACCTGAAATCGGTATGCTAGGTCCCTACACTGTTGTGCTATCCAGATATACCCATGTGTATACTGGGGCCCTCGTTTTAAGGGTTTTATAAGGTCATTTACAAGGTCATGTTTAGTCTTGAACAAAATTTCGTAATTTATGTGTGGCCTTAAACAAACCTAGCAGTGAGCTTTGGACTTGATATTGGTCTGCTTCCTCTCCTACACTCTTATTCTACCCAGAATTGCCTATGTGTATACTGGGACCCTCGTTTTAAGTGTTTTATAAGGTCGTTTAAAAGTTCATGTTTAGTCTTGAACAAAATTTCGTAATTTATGTGTGGCCTTAAACATACCTAGCAGTGAGCTTTGGACTTGAAATTGGTCTGCTTCCTCTCCTACACTCTTATTCTACCCAGACTTACCTATGTGTATAATGGGACCCTCGTTTTAAGGGTTTTATAAGGTCATTTACAGACCCATGTTAAGCCTCGAGCGAAAGTTTGTATGTATGGCCATATACATACCTTGCAGCCACGTTTGGACCTGAAATCGGTATGCTAGGTCCCTACACTGTTGTGCTATCCAGATATACCCATGTGTATTCTGGGACCCTCGTTTTAAGGTTTTTATAAGCCCGTTTACAGACCCGTGTTAAGCCTCGCTTTGGTGCAAATCAGGATTGGTGCAATGCAAACAAACTAAAATTAAATTTATTAAAAGACCAAAATATCCATTTTAGATTTTCAGTTTTAACTATAATTGCAATTTAAATTCGCCAAAATTCCTAGGAATTGTGTTGGATAGTAAATTTGATTGGACACAACACATACAGCATATCATGAAGAAGTTGAACAAAGGTATGCCTTAGAAGACTGAAATACAATGTCAGTGAAGAAGTCTTAATTCAAGTTTACTATGCAAACATTCATTCTATACTCAGTTATGGCACACTGTTGTGGAGAAATTAAAAAAATTAATTTAAACTATTCAAATTTTAAAAATAAGCTTTAAGAACCATTTCTGGAGTCCCATCCAAAACACATTGTAGACCTTTATTTCAAAAATTGAACATCATGTCTGTTCCATATATATATGTCTTCCAGTCTCTCATAAATCTTAAGAAAAATATTAAAAATTACAGTGAAAATACCATATGTCATGAACTTAATACACGATATCAACACCATTTAAACTTAATAGATTAAAATATGCAAAGTAAAAAAAAAATGTAAAATTTTTCAATGCTCTACCTAAACAAGTTTAGTGATTAGTCTCAAACAAAAATTTGTACTTTATGTGAAGCTTTATGTAAGAAATTTGACTTGAAAATACATACTTGTGTATGATTTTATTTTATTGGTCTATAAAAGAGTAGTACATGTTGGAGACAATATTTATAGAATAATCTACAAAAAAACTTTCCAGGTATCACCATCAGGTGACACTCATAACGCTCACCCACCATCAGGTTTAGCTTGTTGGCTAAGGTCACTTGCTGACACGCTCTCCCTATATGTAATAAATCACTGAAATACGAGTATATATAATTAGACACTAGGCATTAAATGATTAGATAAAAAAGAGACATTAAATAAAACCAATAACTTGTTAATAAAATGTTTTTAAAAAATGTAAAAGAAAGAAATATAAACAATAAAATAAACATAAAAACCCTTTAACAAAATAAAATAAATAACAATTGCTCTAAATGATAAATACGCTAAAATAACAACAAAACTTTATCCTACTCGTCGTATTCTTGAGGGGGGGTTGGTGGGGGGGCAAATAAATGTTCCCCAACTGGGGCTGCCACTGCCGTTGTTGTGGCTGCCACTGCTGTTACTGTCATAATGTATAAACAACTTAAGCCTAAACTACTTTAACAGAAAACTGATTTAAATTCAGTTGAAGGCAGCTCAAAAAATTCTTGAATGCTGTAAAAGGGCCTAGTTACCAAAAACCTGTAAAGCACACTCTTATAACGACTAAAACTCATATGGCGAGCATTTTCTGGTAGCCTATTAAACATTTTTACACTAATGCTATCAAACCAACTTTTGGTCAAGGTTAGCCTATTAAAGGATTCCTCTATCTGCCACTTGTGTCTAGTATTGTGGTGGTGGCCATCACTTCTAAGTTTAAAATCATTAAAATTGTTCTTAACTCTACAGAGACAAACATAAATATATACATTTACTACAGTTAAAATTTCCTCAGCAACAAATAGAGGTCTACAATGAGCATTGAATGGTGATCTGTTCATAACTCTAATGGCCTTTTTTTGCAATTTTAGGACACATGAAACTTGACTACTGCTACCCCATAAACTAATGCCATAAAACAAAATGCTGTGAAAAAAAGCAAAGTAGGCACTTTTAAGAAAGATTTTAGGTAACAAATTTCGTAAATGCCTCAACAGGAAAATCACTCTACTTAGCCTAATACAGACAGATTGGATGTGTGGGCTCCAGTTTAACATAGAGTCAAGAACAATGCCTAAAAGTTTAGCATGGCCTATATGACAATGTTCAAGGTTGGGGGTGTCTTTACACAGAGTGAAAAGCACACTTTGTGTTTTGTCGTTGTTAAGTGACAAACCATTTGCATTAAACCAGTCAGTGATTTCAACCAGAGCGTTAGACATTGTTAGACTAAGTTCATGACATATGGTATTTTCACTGTAATTTTTAATATTTTTCTTAAGATTTATGAGAGACTGGAAGATATATATATATATATGGAACAGACCTGATGTTCAATTTTTGAAATAAAGGTCTACAATGTGTTTTTGATGGGACTCCAGAAATGGTTATCAAAGCCTATTTTTTAAATTTGAATAGTTAAATTGAATTTTTTTAATTTCTCCACAACAGTGTGCCATAACTGAGTATAGAATGAATGTTTGCATAGTAAACTTGAATTAAGACTTCTTCACTGACATTGTATTTCAGTCTTCTAAGGCATACCTTTGTTCAACTTTTTCATGATATGCTGTATGTGTTGTGTCCAATCAAATTTACTATCCAACACAATTCCTAGGAATATTGGCGAATTTAAATTGCAATTATAGTTAAAACTGAAAATCTAAAATGGATATTTTGGGCTTTTTATAAATTTAATTTTAGTTTGTTTGCATTGCACCAATCCTGATTTGCACCAAAGCGAGGCTTAACACAGGTCTGTAAACGGGCTTATAAAAACCTTAAAACGAGGGTCCCAGTATACACATGGGTATATCTGGATAGCACAACAGTGTAGGGACCTAGCATACCGATTTCAGGTCCAAACGTGGCTGCAAGGTATGTATATAGCCATACATACAAACTTTCGCTCGAGGCTTAACACGGGTGTGTAAATGACCTTATAAAACCCTTAAAACGAGGGTCCCAGTATACACATAGGTGAGTCTGGGTAGAGTAAGAGTGTAGGAGAGAAAGCAGACCAATTTCAAGTCAAAAGCTCACTGCTAGGTATGTTTAAGGCCACACATAAATTACGAAATTTTGTTCAAGACTAAACATGAACTTTTAAACGACCTTATAAAACACTTAAAACGAGGGTCCCAGTATACACATGGGTATATCTGGATAGCACAACAGTGTAGGGACCTAGCATACCAATTTCAGGTCCAAACGTGGCTGCAAGGTATGTATATGGCCATACATACAAACTTTCGCTCGAGGCTTAACACGGGTCTGTAAACGACCTTATAAAACCCTTAAAACGAGGGTCCCAGTATACACATGGGGGAGTCTGGGTAGAATAAGATTAAAGAGAGGAAGCAGACCGATTTCAAGTCCAAAGCTCACTGCTAGGTATGTTTAAGGCCACACATAAATTACAAAATTTTGTTCAAGACTAAATATGACCTTGTAAATGACCTTATAAAACCCTTAAAATGAGGGTCCTAGTATACACATAGGTAAGTCTGGGTAGAATAAGAGTGTAGGAGAGGAAGCAGACCAATATCAAGTCCAAAGCCCACTGCTAGGTATGTTTAAGGCCACACATAAATTTCGAAATTTTGTTCAAGACTAAATATGACCTTGTAAATGACCTTATTAAACCCTTAAAACGAGGGTCCCAGTATACACATGGGTATATCTGGATAGCACAACAGTGTAGGGACCTAGCATACCAATTTCAGGTCTAAACGTGGCTGCAAGGTATGTATATAGCCATACATACAAACTTTCGCTCGAGGCTTAACACGAGCTGTAAACGACCTTATAAAACGATTAAAACGAGTGTCCCAGTATACACATGGGTATATCTGGATGGCACAACAGTGTAGGAACCTAGCATACCAATTTCAGGTCTAAACGTGGCTGCAAGTTATGTATATAGCCATACATACAAACTTTCGCTCGAGGCTTAACACGGGCTGTAAACGACCTTATAAAACGATTAAAACGAGGGTCCCAGTATACACATGGGTATATCTGGATAGCACAACAGTGTAGGGACCTATCATACCGATTTCAGGTCCAAACGTGGCTGCAAGGTATGAATATGGCCATACATACTTCAACTTTCGCTCGAGTCTAAGTTCGAGTCGGGTATGTAAACGACCTTATAAAACCCTTAAAACGAGGGTCCCAGTATACACATAGGTAAGTCTGGGTAGAATAAGAGTGTAGGAGAGGAAGCAGACCAATATCAAGTCCAAAGCTCACTGCTAGGTATGTTTAAGGCCACACATAAATTACGAAATTTTGTTCAATACTAAACATGACTTTGTAAATGAACCTATAAAACCCTTAAAACGAGGGTACCAGTATACACATGGGTATATCTGGATAGCACAACAGTGTAGGGACCTAGCATACCAATTTCAGGTCCAAACGTGGCTGCAAGGTATGTATATGGCCATACATACAAACTTTCGCTCGAGGCTTAACACGGGTCTGTAAACGACCTTATAAAACCCTTAAAACGAGGGTCCCAGTATACATATGGGGGAGTCTGGGTAGAATAAGATTAAAGAGAGGAAGCAGACCGATTTCAAGTCCAAAGCTCACTGCTAGGTATGTTTAAGGCCACACATAAATTACAAAATTTTGTTCAAGACTAAATATGACCTTGTAAATGACCTTATAAAACCCTTAAAATGAGGGTCCTAGTATACACATAGGTAAGTCTGGGTAGAATAAGAGTGTAGGAGAGGAAGCAGACCAATATCAAGTCCAAAGCCCACTGCTAGGTATGTTTAAGGCCACACATAAATTACGAAATTTTGTTCAAGACTAAATATGACCTTGTAAATGACCTTATTAAACCCTTCAAACGAGGGTCCCAGTATACACATGGGTATATCTGGATAGCACAACAGTGTAGGGACCTAGCATACCAATTTCAGGTCTAAACGTGGCTGCAAGGTATGTATATAGCCATACATACAAACTTTCGCTCGAGGCTTAACACGGGCTGTAAACGACCTTATAAAACGATTAAAACGAGGGTCCCAGTATACACATGGGTATATCTGGATAGCACAACAGTGTAGGGACCTATCATACCGATTTCAGGTCCAAACGTGGCTGCAAGGTATGTATATGGCCATACATACTTCAACTTTCGCTCGAGGCTTAACACGGGTCTGTAAACGACCTTATAAAACCCTTAAAACGAGGGTCCCAGTATACACATAGGTAAGTCTGGGTAGAATAAGAGTGTAGGAGAGGAAGCAGACCAATTTCAAGTCCAAAGCTCACTGCTAGGTATGTAAGGCCACACATAAATTAGGAAATTTTGTTCAAGACTAAATATGACCTTGTAAATGACCTTATAAAACCCTTAAAACGAGGGTCCCAGTATACACATGGGTATATCTGGATAGCACAACAGTGTAGGGACCTAGCATACCAATTTCAGGTCTAAACGTGGCTGCAAGGTATGTATATAGAAATACATACAAACTTTCGCTCGAGGCTTAACACGGGCTGTAAACGACCTTATAAAACGATTAAAACTAGGGTCCCAGTATACACATGAGTATATCTGGATGGCACAACAGTGTAGGGACCTAGCATACCGATTTCAGGTCCAAACGTGACTGCAAGGTATGTATATGGCCATACATACAAACTTTCGCTCCAGGCTTAACACGGGCTGTAAACGACCTTATAAAACCCTTAAAACGAGGGTCCCAGTATACACATGGGTATATCTGGATAGCACAACAGTGTAGGGACCTAGCACACCGATTTCAGGTCCAAACGTGGCTGTAAGGTATGCATATGCCATACATACAAACTTTCGCTCGAGGCTTATCACGGGTCTGTAAACGACCTTATAAAACCCTTAAAACGAGGGTACCAGTATACACATTTGTATATCTGGATAGCACAACAGTGTAGGAACCTATCATACCGATTTCAGGTCCAAACGTGGCTGCAAGGTATGTATATGGCCATACATACTTAAACTTTCGCTCGAGGCTTAACACGGGTCTGTAAACGACCTAATAAAACCCTTAAAACGAGGGTCCCAGTATACACATAGGTAAGTCTGGGTAGAATAAGAGTGTAGGAGAGGAAGCAGACCAATTTCAAGTCCAAAGCTCACTGCTAGGTATGTTTAAGGCCACACATAAATTACAAAATTTTGTTCAAGAATAAACATGGGTTTGTAAACTACCTTATAAAATCTATAAAACGAGGGTCCCAGTATACACATATGTATTAGTGGGTAGAATAAGAGTGTAGGAGAGCAAGCATGTCAATTTCAAGTACACAGCTCACTGCTTGGTATGTATATGTTTATACATAAAGTACGAATTTTCTTTCCTGACATGGTTTGGTAAAACACGTTATAAAGTTCTTAAAATTAGGGTCTGGGTATACACATGTGTATGTCAGGGTAGCATACGGAGTGTATGTACCTACCATACCAATTTCAAGTCTAAAGCGACCGGCAAGGTACATATATGGCCATACATAAAGTAAGATTTTTAGTCCGTCATGGGTTAGTAAAACACAATTTGAAGCTCTTAAAATGACAAGTCAGAGTTGGACTAAACTTTTCATGATCAGGCCACATTACATTAGAATGATATATTTAATTCATAATCTCTTTTCAGTATTAACATTTCTAAAAATATGTATTTTAATATATACATTGAAGTATATCGAAGGATGTATTATATTTGTATTGTTGGTAATATTTTGTGTTTGACATACAATTGGCTTGTGTTTGGAATCAACATCTGCACTGGGAGGTAATGCAATGTTGATAATTTTACACTAAGTATTGTTTTTAACGTTTTTTTATGATTGATAATTGCTTTAATTCATTTTCTTCATCACAGTGTATGCAAATTCCAGTTGCTGTGATGGTTTCACACACAAAAAAACAAGCGCAAGACTAATTTTTAGGTTATGTAGTGCTTTGAAAATCACATGAATTAGTTGAATATTGAAAGCGTGGATCAAAAGTTGGCAGTTTCACACCGATATGACGCCTCATATTCTGTTTGTTTTGTCATTTGTTTCCCAGGCTGTATGTTAGTTTTGTTAGTCACAAATAGTTGTTATTTTTAGTTCACAAATACACAAAAGTTCAGGAATCTGCAACATAAAATACATAGATTAGCTTTACTTTGTACACAAGGTTATTAGCATTTTACTAGATTAAAGAAAAGGATTTGGTAAGTAGGTCTTCACGCCTGGGGCCGATCAGGCTGGGACACCAGAAAAGGGAGGGCCGCGGATGAAGAAAACCGTGATCCCAGGGTAAGGTGACCTAATCTTACAAATCCAACTCAAAGTTTTCTGTTCAATGTGGCTATATATTTTAAAAGGGGTTCCCAAATCTTTGAATTTTGTACCTTGAGAATGTCTGTTAATTGAGGAGGAGCGCTCCAGTTTATTTTCCTGATGGCGTTATAGAAAATATCTCTCTCTTTTCGGTAGGCTGGGCACTTGCTTATAATATGTTCTAAGGTTTCATTTTCTCTAGTATTGCATTTGCAGCAAATTGGGGAGTCTACTCTTTTCATTTGGAACATTCTTGTTCCATCAAAGGAGTGACCAAATCTTAGCCTACATATTGTTGTTGTTTTTTTCCTGTCTAATTTTATGAAGTTGTACCAAGGGACTTTGATTGGATCTGGCTGTATTTGTTTATACCATTTACCTTATTCTGAGTTTTGAAATTATTGTCGGTTATTACTGTCAAAATATTGGTTTTTGATAATTCTGACCATGTCCATATTTGTGTAGGGTATTCGGAATGTTTCGCTAAATCGTAAATTACTGTTCGCTGCGTGCTTGGCTATCCTATCTGCTTTTTCATTGCCGGTTAGGCCTACATGGGCTGGAATCCATTGAATAACTACCTCGTTGTCTGCTTTAAAAAGGTTGTTTAAAATAGTGTGAACCAATGGCTCCTTTATATTACCTTCAAGACCCTGTTCTAACATTTCAATAGAAACTCTGGAGTCTGAGAATATTGCATGTTTTTTCTTTGTTGGGTTCTTTGCAATGAAATCTACAGCTATCACAATTGCATACAACTCTGCCGAAATATTTGAGGCTTTTGGTGGAAGTTTGTGGCCTATTTCCTTATTTTCGGAAGGTATGAAAATTCCTGCCCCTACGTTCTGTTGGGTTTTAGAGCCATCTGTGAAAATATGTGTATGTTCCTTTGTATTCTGAGTGTATTGTGTTTAATGTTATCAACTTAAAAACTAGTGGCGAAGTGTCTTTTTTTGCACCTAGTGAGGACTCTATGTCCTTCTTCAGAATTACTTTACATCTAGGCTTTATTGATGTAGGATTCAGAATGTGATAATTGATCTGTTGTTCTGCTAGGTTTGGATCTTTAATTAAATTTTTGCACATATTCATTGAGCTTATGATTTGTGGGGTCCTTTTGTTTTTCCAATACGGATGTGTTCTATATACATGGATAATTCGCTTAACGGGATGTAGGCTGGGTGTTTGAAGTCTCTTATTATCTTTAACGCCTGTTTATCTGATGTCTGTTTCCTTCTCAGCTCTAAAGGGATTAGTGCACTTTCTCTGCTTGCACATCGCCTGTATTGGGGTGGATTTTATAGCGCCTAAGCATATCCTCATGGCTGTGTTTTGGATTTTTTCTAGTTGTTGTATTTGTTTCTTTGTCAGATTATTAAATAGTGAACAGCCATATTCCATTTTTTGTCTTATTAATGTTTTATATATGTTTATTAGGAATTTGGGATGTTCACCTTTGACTCCAAAAGCAAGGTATTTCAATATATTAAGTTCTCTGTAGCCAGTTGTGGTAATGGATTCAATATGTTTATTGTATTTAAGTTTGTTGTCTAGCGTTATGCCTAGGATTTTGTGTTCCTCTACTTGGGGTATTAATTGACCATTTAATATTAAGTTGCAGTCTTTTGGTAATCACCTTTCATCAAATTACCCTCGGTCCTTGTCAAAAGTACCCTCAAATACCCTCAAAAGTGCCAAAATACCAGAAAATCACTAAATTTACCCACCATCTAAGTTGTAAGCACACAGGGGTGATTAATATAAGTGTATCAGCTGTTTAATTGGTATTAGCTTTCAAGTAATATTAATCACTCCTGTATGTCGTTGTTAGATTTCTTGAATTCTCGATAGCACCGAACATCTCAGTTTCTCGATAGCGCCTACAATAATGAGCGGTAGGTAAAAGAACGAATCTTTAATGGTTCGTTCATTATCTTTACATTCCTTCTAGGAGAGCAACTAAACAGCTCACTCAGTGTTGCCAGCTGTGGAGGATTTCTACCAAATAATAGGGAATGTTTCTGGGTGTTGGAGATTTCACTAATTAGAAAGGGGATTATTAAGGGAAAATACCATCTCTTGGCAACCCTGCTGGTTGCAGATGTCATGGCAGGGAAGTCGTTCAAAAGAGCTGCTCTGTAAAAGAGCTGTTCACTCCGAACGACTTTGTAGGCGCTATGTTACAAATTCAATTTTAGAGGCTATGTAGAGTAGTTGCTAATCGAAATATATAGAAATTTGTCGGACCTAAAAGCTTTTTTCACTTTTAGTTGCTACAATTTAAATATATTTTACAAATCTAACAGTCAAAATCAATGTTCTAAAAAGTATAGGTCATATTCTCGTTAACGCCTACACAAATTTGAAATGTTCTACCAGCGCCTACAAGCGTAGGCGCTAATTCACACTGCCATTTTAGTACCTATGTCAACAAATTGTAGTTGCTATGAGCGTAGCTATTATGAGACCCCACGTTGTCTTTGACGTTTCTGGAATTTACACAAGGAAGAAACAAAAAAAACTATGACGTTTGCATTTCGTAGTTGTCGTCGCCATTTTGTTTTTCAGGTGTCTCATGGTGAATCCATTGTGGTTGTGAGTTTTCGCGTGTTGTAAAATCTATATTAATTACCTAGCTAAGTATCTAAATATTCGCCCATGGGTTCCCAGAAATTAGAGAATAACCATGTTTCAAGTAAAGCAGCGCCGAAACCGTATGGAAAGATCGTGTTATCTCTGCAAAATTGTCTTTTACCAGACGAAAAGTTAAGTCCAACACCATCGAAAGTAGATGGTTTGGATAGTGATACAGAAACTGATTTAAGAATTTTAGGCTGTGAACTTATACAAACTGCAGGAATTTTATTGAAACTGCCTCAGGTAAGTTTATGATTTCGTACTCATCAGTACACCAATGGTAATTTATGTAGGCTAACTTGTAAAATTAAATTCGTATTTAAAAGTAGCGTCTTGTGATGGTGCCTACAGCCTTGAATATGCTAGAAACATTAGGCCCTTAGGTTAGTTACATCATCACATGATTCAAGTCGTTCATTCTCAATGTTCAAATTATTTCACTCACACTGTCTGTTTTTGAGAATTCCCCCACATCAACACATTGGCTATTTTAACCCTCCGAGCGTTCAATATAGCACCCCTGGAGCGTTACGCATTTTTTGGAGGTTTTGCATACTTTCAAATAAGTTAAAAATTAATAAAAAATATATTTTATGACCTAGGCCCTAGCCACATAGATGTATATATTGTATGAAAGTAGATAAAATGGACTATTTAAAAATACAAAAATTATTACCCTTACTTATTGTTACCAAAATTAGGCTATAACTTATAGGTTAAAAATTAAAAAAATACAAAAAAAATATTTTATGTAACTTTGCTCTCCCCTAAAATAATTTTAGAAACACATGATCAAAATTCCAAGATATACATTTTGTTTAGAATTTTATGCTGTTCAAGAAAATATATAATTTAGGGTCAAGTGGGGTAAGTGTACCCCCGGGGCAAGTGGACTCCCAGCTAATAAAAAATCGGTTTATTACTCAAAAAATTTCAAAACTTAGCCAAAGGTATTTCAAACTATGCTCTTTCAAATTACAATCACTAAAAAATTATCTGGTTATTATTACTGTGTGTTTTGAAGAGTTTAAAAACATCTTACGTTTGTACTCTAAACGCAAGTGCCGCTTGGAAAATTGAAGAAATTACTAAAAATTCAAATATTAAGGTAATTATTTTAAAATTGGTAATCTGACTCATTTTTTGAGAGGAATTCAAAAATAATATTTTTAATTAACAAAAAAGCCATTTTGGGGGAGTTAGGAGGGGGGGGTACACTTACCCTGTGTTATATCGCTGTTGGGGCAAGTGTACTTTTACCAATGGGGCAAGTGTACGCCCCCCTCAATAATGGATAGATTAGCTGATGATAAGGCAAACTCTTATCTCATGTATGAATGGCAAGATAAAAACTGCTCTTTGTAAAACTAAGATTTATTTTTTGTTCCAGGAGTAAAATAAAATTATAATAACTTATTAAGGTTACAAGTTACTTCACCAAGCGGACGTTTATAAGAAATTTCCTAACTACCGTATTTTTCAAGTTATTTTGATAGATAAAAAATCAAAATGAAGATAATTTTCTGCTCTTTAAGACCTATTAATTGTCAATTAATTGAAACAGTGTTATCTCTATGTTTTCATTTACTTTACAATTTCTTTAAAAACTGGGTTTTCCGTTTTACCGTGCGGAGGTTCACAAAAAAGTTCATAACTCCTGAACCGTTTGAGATATTTTGATAAATAAAAAACCAAAAGAAAGCTCATTTTCCTCTCTATAATCCACTTGCCCCAACATCAACATATATGCAATGCAAAGCTACATTGAGGGGGGGGGGGTACACTTACCCCAGATTCATGGGCAAGTGTACCCCCCAAACATCACTTTACAAATAAAATTCTAAAAAATACAAAATTGAGATTTTTAACAAAATAAAAATTCTACATATACAAGACATTCCAAAGAATAATCATAAAAAATTTTATTTTTATATCACTTACATGTGTTTTTTAATCTGCAGTCAAAGTGGTACTATGTGATTTTGGGGGTACACTTACCCCACTTGACCCTATCCCTATAAGTTAGGCTAGAAGCATTTGAAAAAAATGTATGTTGAATAAAACCAAATATGTCCTATGGTACTTACCCTAATCCCATAAGAACACATGTAAAATCACACTAGGAATATTACACTAATTCCTACTCATAATAATGGTTATAAACACGATAAAACATATTAATTTATTCCAATAATGTAAATTAACAGTATTAGTAACACTTTTATTCATTTATAACCTTAAAACAATTGGTAAAATTTATGTATTTCATTGTTTACAAAGTTAGCAGATGGTAACAGTTTTTTCCATTTGTTTCATTGCATATTACAAACAACCAATCACGTTCAGCCATTTGAAATGGGTGTGTTCACATAGCTTGGAACCTCGGGAAAACAGTGGTCGCGTTCACGAGTGCATTTCTGTCATTGACTCTAAAGTTACACCTCATTTTCTAATTATCGAAATATCGATGCAAACGCTCGGAGGCCGAAAAGCTGGGCCGAAAAATCGACGAATAACGCTCGGAGGGTTAAGAGTCGGTTTCTCAAAATGCAACAATTTTAGTCCCAAGGTTATTGGTTGTAAATAAATGAATGAATAGGCCTATGTTATAAAAATGTGTTGTATTGTTCCTTACACTGCCCTTTACTTAAATGGGATAAGTGTTTAGCTATATTTGAATTTATTAAATAATTTATAGGCGAAACATAGGTCATAATACAAGTCGCTCACTGTCACCAGTCATCTTGCCTAAGTTACGACGCAGCGAAAATGAAAGTAAACAAACAAATTCGTCTAATTCACTTTACAGCTGAAGAGAACAAGACAAACAGAAAGAAATGCATAGACAAACGGGAGGATTTTCTGCAACAACTATTTATTTCGTCATCTATGGAACTTGTCCCTCAAAAGAGCTCTCCCACAGACATCCAAATTGGAATCAGCCAAAAAAATTATACCGCTTTGGATATTTGGCAGGAAATCACTTTCCGCGTAGTTGAGAGCTAAGTTATTATAAGTTGGAAGTGTGTGCTGATTGTGGAGTTTTTATTACTTTTTATTTCATTTTAAGTGAAATAACAGGAAAGTTTTATACCGTATCTTAATTGCATTACAAGTCACTCGCTCAAATAAAATTTTCAATCTTGAATATGTTACCCACGAAAAAGGCGTATTTATGTTAGAAGAGTTACAACATAACCTAACCTCAAATTAACCCTCCGAGCGTTCAATATAGCATCCCTGGAGCGTTACGCATTATTGAGGGTTTTGCATACTTTCAAATAAAAATTAGTAAAAAATATATTTTATGAAATAGCACTATAAATGTATATAGCCTATTATATGAAAGTAGATAAAATGGACTACCTAACAAAACAAACATTTTTACCATTACTTATTGTTACCAAATTAGGCTATAGGTTAAAAATTATAAAATTACAAAAAAAATTTGTATATAACTTTGCTCTCCCCTAAAATAATTTTGGATACACATAGGCCTAATTAAATTCCAAGATATACATTTTGTTTAGAATTTTATGCAGTTCAAGAAAATATATAATTTATATAAGCTAGTAGTAGCCTATTTTAAAAAAATGTATGTTGAATAAAACCAAATGTGTCCTGCGGTACTTCCCCTAATCCCATAAGAACACATGTAAAATCAAGCTAGAAATATTACACTAATTCCTACTCATATTTATGATTATAAACTCGATAAAACATATTAATTCATTCCAATAATGTAAATTAAAGGTATTAGTAACACTTTTAATCATTCATAACCTTAAAACGATTGGTAAAATACGCATTTCGTTGTTTACAAAGTTAGCAGATGGTTACAGTTTTTTCCCAGATGTTTCATTGCATAGGGCCTATTACAAACAAACAATCACGTTCACAACACTGAGACTCAGGCTGTCATCAACACAGCCACAGGTCATTGATTCCACAAAGTAGGATGCCCGTGAATTGACCTATATCACTGGTTTCAACATTCTCTAAAATAATTGAAAAAATTGCTCTAACAAGAATGCTGGCTCATCTTGAAAGACATGATCTATTAACCAAAAACCAACATGGTTTCCTTAAAGGAAAATCAACCATAAGTGTCATAACAAACATGATAGAGACTATTATAGATCAACTGAAAGAAAACAACTATGTCTCAACTGTTCTATTGGATTATAGCAAGGTATTTTTGACTGCCTGGGCCATGATCTAATACTGCAAAAACTGACAAGTTTAGGATTTCAAGGGAAAGCAAGAGACTGGGTAGCCAGCTATCTGAAGGGCCGTAAACAGACTGTGGAAGTCAACAAAACACTCAATGGCAGAAAATGTACCTTCAGATCCAAGCCTATACCTGTAAAAAGAGGAGTGCCCCAGGGCTCTGTTCTTGGACCTTTCCTGTTTGTGCTTTTTACAAATGACTTTCCCAGTTTTATTGAAAATGACAATGTTGCAGCAACAATGTATGCAGATGACACACATTGGTTTTAAAAAATGATACTGCACAAAACCTGGTCACAGACATTACTTCAGCTACTGACAAAGCACTGCAATATTGCCTTCTGAATGACCTAGCCATCAACCCTAAAAAGACAATTTGGGTGAGTCGATGGCGTAGTGGTTAGCGCGCCGGACTTCGGGACCATGGCAGCGATGTCGTGGGTTCGAATCCGCGTTCTGCCAGTGACTTTTATCAGTACCTTTCACCTTGTACTGTAGCGGCTTACCCCCTTACTTTGTCTAATACGTTCCACGCACAGATCAATAGTCTATGTGGACGGGGCAAAGTAAGGCAAAAAAGAGGTCCGCCAACCTCTTAAAAAAAAAAAAAATCAAATAAATTTTATTTGTAGACGAGAGGAAATACCCAACATCCCAAACATCTCTACTGACCAGCAAGCAAAACTGCTACGTTTAACAATAGATGCTGATCTCTCCTGGACTAATCATGTTAATACATATTAAATAAAATATATTTTATGAAATAGCACTATAAATGTATATATTATATGAAAGTAGATAAAATGGACTACCTAACAAAACAAACATTTTTACCATTACTTATTGTTACCAAAATTAGGCTATAGGTTAAAAATTATAAAATTACAAAAAAAAATTTGTATATAACTTTGCTCTCCCCTAAAATAATTTTGGATACACATAGGCCTAATTAAATTCCAAGATATACATTTTGTTTAGAATTTTATGCAGTTCAAGAAAATATATAATTTATATAAGCTAGTAGTAGCCTATTTGAAAAAAATGTATGTTGAATAAAACCAAATGTGTCCTGCGGTACTTCCCCTAATCCCATAAGAACACATGTAAAATCAAGCTAGAAATATTACACTAATTCCTACTCATATTTATGATTATAAACTCGATAAAACATATTAATTTATTCCAATAATGTAAATTAAAGGTATTAGTAACACTTTTAATCATTCATAACCTTAAAACGATTGGTAAAATACGCATTTCGTTGTTTACAAAGTTAGCAGATGGTTACAGTTTTTTCCCAGATGTTTCATTGCATAGGGCCTATTACAAACAAACAATCACGTTCACAACACTGAGACTCAGGCTGTCATCAACACAGCCACAGGTCATTGATTCCACAAAGTAGGATGCCCGTGAATTGACCTATATCACTGGTTTCAACATTCTCTAAAATAATTGAAAAAATTGCTCTAACAAGAATGCTGGCTCATCTTGAAAGACATGATCTATTAACCAAAAACCAACATGGTTTCCTTAAAGGAAAATCAACCATAAGTGTCATAACAAACATGATAGAGACTATTATAGATCAACTGAAAGAAAACAACTATGTCTCAACTGTTCTATTGGATTATAGCAAGGTATTTTTGACTGCCTGGGCCATGATCTAATACTGCAAAAACTGACAAGTTTAGGATTTCAAGGGAAAGCAAGAGACTGGGTAGCCAGCTATCTGAAGGGCCGTAAACAGACTGTGGAAGTCAACAAAACACTCAATGGCAGAAAATGTACCTTCAGATCCAAGCCTATACCTGTAAAAAGAGGAGTGCCCCAGGGCTCTGTTCTTGGACCTTTCCTGTTTGTGCTTTTTACAAATGACTTTCCCAGTTTTATTGAAAATGACAATGTTGCAGCAACAATGTATGCAGATGACACACATTGGTTTTAAAAAATGATACTGCACAAAACCTGGTCACAGACATTACTTCAGCTACTGACAAAGCACTGCAATATTGCCTTCTGAATGACCTAGCCATCAACCCTAAAAAGACAATTTGGGTGAGTCGATGGCGTAGTGGTTAGCGCGCCGGACTTCGGGACCATGGCAGCGATGTCGTGGGTTCGAATCCGCGTTCTGCCAGTGACTTTTATCAGTACCTTTCACCTTGTACTGTAGCGGCTTACCCCCTTACTTTGTCTAATACGTTCCACGCACAGATCAATAGTCTATGTGGACGGGGCAAAGTAAGGCAAAAAAGAGGTCCGCCAACCTCTTAAAAAAAAAAAAAAAAATCAAATAAATTTTATTTGTAGACGAGAGGAAATACCCAACATCCCAAACATCTCTACTGACCAGCAAGCAAAACTGCTACGTTTAACAATAGATGCTGATCTCTCCTGGACTAATCATGTTAATACATATTAAATAAAATATATTTTATGAAATAGCACTATAAATGTATATATTATATGAAAGTAGATAAAATGGACTACCTAACAAAACAAACATTTTTACCATTACTTATTGTTACCAAAATTAGGCTATAGGTTAAAAATTATAAAATTACAAAAAAAAATTTGTATATAACTTTGCTCTCCCCTAAAATAATTTTGGATACACATAGGCCTAATTAAATTCCAAGATATACATTTTGTTTAGAATTTTATGCAGTTCAAGAAAATATATAATTTATATAAGCTAGTAGTAGCCTATTTGAAAAAAATGTATGTTGAATAAAACCAAATGTGTCCTGCGGTACTTCCCCTAATCCCATAAGAACACATGTAAAATCAAGCTAGAAATATTACACTAATTCCTACTCATATTTATGATTATAAACTCGATAAAACATATTAATTTATTCCAATAATGTAAATTAAAGGTATTAGTAACACTTTTAATCATTCATAACCTTAAAACGATTGGTAAAATACGCATTTCGTTGTTTACAAAGTTAGCAGATGGTTACAGTTTTTTCCCAGATGTTTCATTGCATAGGGCCTATTACAAACAAACAATCACGTTCACAACACTGAGACTCAGGCTGTCATCAACACAGCCACAGGTCATTGATTCCACAAAGTAGGATGCCCGTGAATTGACCTATATCACTGGTTTCAACATTCTCTAAAATAATTGAAAAAATTGCTCTAACAAGAATGCTGGCTCATCTTGAAAGACATGATCTATTAACCAAAAACCAACATGGTTTCCTTAAAGGAAAATCAACCATAAGTGTCATAACAAACATGATAGAGACTATTATAGATCAACTGAAAGAAAACAACTATGTCTCAACTGTTCTATTGGATTATAGCAAGGTATTTTTGACTGCCTGGGCCATGATCTAATACTGCAAAAACTGACAAGTTTAGGATTTCAAGGGAAAGCAAGAGACTGGGTAGCCAGCTATCTGAAGGGCCGTAAACAGACTGTGGAAGTCAACAAAACACTCAATGGCAGAAAATGTACCTTCAGATCCAAGCCTATACCTGTAAAAAGAGGAGTGCCCCAGGGCTCTGTTCTTGGACCTTTCCTGTTTGTGCTTTTTACAAATGACTTTCCCAGTTTTATTGAAAATGACAATGTTGCAGCAACAATGTATGCAGATGACACACATTGGTTTTAAAAAATGATACTGCACAAAACCTGGTCACAGACATTACTTCAGCTACTGACAAAGCACTGCAATATTGCCTTCTGAATGACCTAGCCATCAACCCTAAAAAGACAATTTGGGTGAGTCGATGGCGTAGTGGTTAGCGCGCCGGACTTCGGGACCATGGCAGCGATGTCGTGGGTTCGAATCCGCGTTCTGCCAGTGACTTTTATCAGTACCTTTCACCTTGTACTGTAGCGGCTTACCCCCTTACTTTGTCTAATACGTTCCACGCACAGATCAATAGTCTATGTGGACGGGGCAAAGTAAGGCAAAAAAGAGGTCCGCCAACCTCTTAAAAAAAAAAAAAAAATCAAATAAATTTTATTTGTAGACGAGAGGAAATACCCAACATCCCAAACATCTCTACTGACCAGCAAGCAAAACTGCTACGTTTAACAATAGATGCTGATCTCTCCTGGACTAATCATGTTAATACATATTAAATAAAATATATTTTATGAAATAGCACTATAAATGTATATATTATATGAAAGTAGATAAAATGGACTACCTAACAAAACAAACATTTTTACCATTACTTATTGTTACCAAAATTAGGCTATAGGTTAAAAATTATAAAATTACAAAAAAAAATTTGTATATAACTTTGCTCTCCCCTAAAATAATTTTGGATACACATAGGCCTAATTAAATTCCAAGATATACATTTTGTTTAGAATTTTATGCAGTTCAAGAAAATATATAATTTATATAAGCTAGTAGTATTTGAAAAAAATGTATGTTGAATAAAACCAAATGTGTCCTGCGGTACTTCCCCTAATCCCATAAGAACACATGTAAAATCAAGCTAGAAATATTACACTAATTCCTACTCATATTTATGATTATAAACTCGATAAAACATATTAATTTATTCCAATAATGCAAATTAAAGGTATTAGTAACACTTTTAATCATTCATAACCTTAAAACGATTGGTAAAATACGCATTTCGTTGTTTACAAAGTTAGCAGATTTTTACAGTTTTTTCCCAGATGTTTCATTGCATAGGGCCTATTACAAACAAACAATCACGTTCAGCCATTTGAAATGGGTGTTTTTGGATAGCTTAGAATCTCCCGGTAACAGCGGTAGCGTTCACAAGTCCGTTTCTGTTATTCACTATAAAGTTACGTCACTTTTTTGAAAGGTCGAAAAATTGACTCAAACGCTCGGAGGCCGAAAAGCTGGGCCGAAAAATCAACGATTAACGCTCGGGGGGTTAAACTGGCCCGCATGCGGCTGTATGTCGGCTATTAGAGTTTAAATGTGGAATTTACAAGTCACTCACGCTCAAGTCGCTCACGTGAGTGACGTAGTAAACCGTGATAAATCGTAAATTTATTTAATTATATACTTTTTAATTATTGCTGATGATAAAACACAAATTTTTTTATTAAGATAGCAATTTTATTTTAGGTTATGTGGTTTTTATAGTGGTTTACAGCAACACAAGAATTAGCGTGAACAACTTGTATTTTTGTGTGCCTTTTGCATTAGAAAACAACTTTTTATGGGGAAAAATAAAAATTCAGCTTAGCTGCTTTTGTTTTGAGATCAGTATCGTATGTTCAATTGATTAGGTTAAAAATTTATTTTTTTTTAAAGAAGTTAGTTCTTATTTTTTTCTTCCAGGAAATTAACCCTCTAGGAAAGCGTTAATCGACTGTTTTCAGGCGACCCAATTTTACCGCTAAGTGCTCATTGCCTGATTTCGGTCGACATCGCAAGCGTCTCATTTTACGTAATTTAAAGCCGTGCGATCGATTATTTCGTATCATTGACTATACCAATGTGATCAGGGATTTCTGGGCTTCATGAAAATCTATATATGATGGCCTTTTCAAGTTATTCCTCTTTGTCTGTCACTAGTTTATTACAGTCTTATCATCCAATTTCAGCTGGCTTTGCAAGCGTTTTTTTGTATGTAATTTAATGCCGTGTGATTGATTATTTTGCATCATTGACAATACAAACGTGTTTAGGGTGTTCTGGGCTTCATGAAAAACTATATATGTAGGCCTTTTCGAGTTATTTATCTTTAGTTTATTACGATCTTGTCATTGTTTGGGTTTTTGAGCCTACTAGGCCTAGGCCTAATGTTATTTTGTGTTGTTTGTTTATTTTTGAAAATGGGTGATGGGAGAAAGTGTGATAAACTATATATTTTTGAATTCACAATAAAATTTAGAACCAAATGCATACCTTCAATTTTTTATTCAGTGTGCATATAATTAGTAAGGAGGTCATTAACTTATTACGTGTTGAGGTTAGGCTACGTTCTATTGTGGTTGTGTCTGTTTATTTTTGAAAATTGGTGATGGGAGAGAGTGTAATAAACTATATATTTTTTATTTCACAATGAAATTTAGAACAGAATGTATATCTTCAATTTTTTATTCAGTGTGCATACAATTAGTGAGGAGAGGTGTTTATTTATAAGGTCATTAACTTTTTTTGTAACATCTGGATTTGAACCCACAATACAAAGTTGCAATATAAGGTAGACCTATCAAATATAGTATTTTTAGATAGCCCATTTTATAACCTTTAAAAAATATATATATATAACATTGTCCATGTTGGATTTCATTTTACACGTTTTAGGGAGAATACGCTATTACGGTAGTAGCCATGGTAAGACCTAAGCCCGGTACCATGTTACTTTTTCGTTTTGAGGTCCCCAGAAGCCAAAAACACCATTCGATCATTTTCATATATATATATATATATATATATATATATATATATATAGATTGGTCATTCATTAAGCCAAACCTCCGTTTGACTGGTCAATTATCATTTTATGCCTCCAGAAGGAATTTTTGCCTCCAAAATGAATTTTTGCCTCCGCGGAGGCATCAAATACTAATCACAAAACTCTTGAAAAATCTGCAGCCAGTTCTCATCTCAATTTCTCTCTGAATCAGAAGAGCAGCCATATTGGATTCGTTTGTCAACAATAAGCTGAATGTCTTGATAAAGGTTAGTATGTCATATTGTTGTATTACTTACTTTTAGCACAACCATAAATTAATTATAGGTTGACTGTGATTATTGTTGAAATTGAGTTAAATATAATTTATTAATCTTAAATTAGTCTGGTACGTATTTACAAGCCTACAGATTACTGTAAGTAGTGTTGTTAAAATATTACATTTTCAGAAGTCATAACTAAAGATATGGTTTCTGATATTAAATTATTAGATTTTTTTATGGTAATTCATATCAAACCTAACCAAAATATAAATAATTGAATCAATCGATAAAATGAATAAATTACTGTAAATAAGCCTACATTTGTTTGTTCAATTCATTCCACTAATTAACTTAAAATTAATGTGTTTTATATGTTAGCGATCAGTGGTTAATGGCCTAGTTTTAGCTTATATTTTATCATCATCATTGAGAGTATGCATTTGTTGCATGTTGTTAAAAATCAAATAATAGGATAACCTAACCTCACAGAGCCCAACAAAACTATTCTAGTTGTGTTAACTATCCAATAAAAGGCAAATATTTAATAAAAACTAGGCCTACCAAATTTATTTTTGATTGTTTTTAGCCAGGCCTACCAAATGTCAATATGAATATTTTTAGCTAACAATGCAGCATAGCTTTTTATTGGTTGACTTTGTCAACAATGATTTTTCATGCAGGCAAAACTACAATAAAGTTGAATACACAAATGTAGATAAACGATGTTTTCTTTTACCTGCGAGAAAAAGTCAGAATTATAAGATTAAAATCAAAGTACAGGAATAACTTCCACTGAGAAAAAGTATGAGTTCTGGGATATGTACCACAAGCTACTAAGTTGGTTCGCTACAGCTAATACAACTTTTATCTGTTGTAAAAATGTATTACTAATATATATTGGATGTTTAAAATTAATATTCTAATATAAATTTATATTCCAATTGACATTTATTAAAACTTGTGCAACTCTATAATAGGCTATTCAAATGATAATACGCTACAAATCTCTTAGTATGACTAGAACAGATAAATGTTAGCACAGCGGCAACGATGAAACTTGTGCCTTATTGTGGCAACATAAGCTGTAGCCTTCTTGTGTAGAACAAGTCAGACTTTCTTCTCAGATGCTTTAATTCTGAGTTTGAACTTAGAATAAAACATTTCACAGGTGAGCTTTACCTTTAGATCAGCATTCAGACTTTAATCTCTTAGGTAAAGATAAATTGTTTTATCAAGTTGTTGGCCCTAATATGTTTTAATATTCTCTCTCCATTTCTCCAGCAGAAGAATTAACTGGTAAATTTGGTTGTTAGTAGTTATAATAGGTTGTAACAATTAGTAGTCTACATTATATTGATTTGTTTATTCAGGGTTTGGCTCAAGCTAGCATCTTGGCCACCTCTTCAGCCGAGCCATGTGAGGAAGTCAATACCAGCATCTTTGTACTTTCTTCTACTTTTCATCTTCGTGATTACCTTCTGTGGTCTTCATGGATCATTGCCGTTTCTTTTTTCAGAAGGTATTTATATATTTCATTGTTTGGTAAGGTATTTATTATTTTGTAAAGGTAAATGCCCCAAATAGCGACACTGTATACCAAATACTGGTATTAACACAGTCACATTTAATCATTGATTATGATCTCTTTGTCGTGTGTATTAGCTACTTTAAAAGTCAGATGAGTTTACAATCTCTTTTTCTTTAAGAGAGAAGAAGGCCATTTGTTAGTGCTAGGTAGAGCCGCCGAGAGGGGGGGGGGGCAGATTGGGCAGATTGCTCCGGGCCTCAATAGATAAAGGGCCTCATCTTCAGGGGGTTTTTCTCCATACTTACGGAAGTAAAATTTTACCTCTGCATAGGCTATGTACCACCATATATTTTTCAAGACCTATCAAAATCTAACAAAGTAGGCCTATAGCCCATGACCCGAGTACTGATCAGCCTGTATGAGTCTCCGAGGTTTGAAGCTCTGTGTCAGTGAACAGACTCCGCAGCGCCAAGCAGCCACATGTGCTATACCATTTGGCAGCTATACCACCTCAACCAAAATATTTTGCAACCGGTCCTTCACGGCCTCAATTTAAAAAATATTGCCATGTCTGTTTGTTGTTCCAAGTATAAAAGATACAAGAGATACAGTATATAAAATAAAAATGTCTTTTGGTATGGTTTATTCCATAATTAGGTATATATTCTTACTTTACATAAAACTTTGCTCAATATGACTCACATGATCGTTAGGCCTTGGTTAGGTTAGGTAAATATAAGTCTTTAGATAGGCCTACCAGTATTGTATACTAAATAAGACTGTAGGCTACATCAATAACAACCACTTTTAACATAGTTGGTTCTTCGAATATGACTTTCAGCATGGTTTGATTTGATTTCTAAATGTTTTTTATCTTTATTTACTACTAAATTGTCTTATTCAAGTAATATGCCATATTCGTATTCTACATGAAATTCCGCGTCATTTGAGTACCGCCATGACATAGTATAAAAATAGTTCATCTCATGGCTTTTCCAAAACTTTTCTTGCAATTTCCGGTTTATTTCAAATTGGATGGAAATAAGTTTCACATATTTGTAATCAGCTTAACATACCGGTTAATTTGAGTACCCTTTTGACGTATTTTTGAATAAAATGGTCACTATCCAGTTTCCAAATTTCCACCGCTTTTCCGGCGATAACTTTGTTATTTATGAACGGATTTTAATAACTCTTGAACATTTGAGTTCAGCTCGGTTTCCCCGTCATTTTGAATACCCACTTAAACCATTTTACTTGAAAAATGTTTTTCCGGTTTTTCAGATTTTCCTGCATTTTCCGACTTATTCCGTGGAAAAACTATCATTTTTAAAATTAGGGCGTAACTTTGGACAGTTTGGAACAAAAAAATTAAATTTTTAAGAGGTGGCACCTAAATGGCATAATTACCAACCCTGTCCTGGGCCAAAAAATTCTCTCGGCGGTCCTGGTGCTAGGAGGTTGAATGTGACGTCATTTCAGCTAACAATCTAATTGGTTTCCACTAGAAACATAGAGATCTTCATTGGGGAATAAGAATTTGAATAATTTGGAAACTAAATACCATACCTAAATAAGGTTTCTAAATAATATAATCATTCAAGGCTATCATTTGACAGTTTTATGCATAATTATAAAATATTGTTAGATGTTACTGGTTGTGTTATAGTATCATAAGTTAACTGATTGCACTCAGCACGAGTATAAATAACTTTTATAATGAAGGAAACTTAAAATACCGTATACAAAAAATGTAAAAAATAGGCCTACTTGGATTTGCATTTTTGCTATATTATGTTTAAATTCATATAATAAAGCAATTTCACTGAAGTAATTACTTCCATTATAAAGAATATTCAAATGCCTAGTTGGATCTTTTAGGTCAAAATAGTTTTAAGCCGGGTTTACCCGCAACGATAAATTGAACGACAAGTCGTTACGTTTTGTCAGATATCGGACGATCGTTTACACGTAACGATTTGTCTGAACGATATGATGGTGCATTCACACGTTTCGTCTTCCCGTACAAGTCAGTCGGTGTTTTCCCCTCATTTGTCATTTTTATTTCTGTTAGAATAATCTTTACTTTTCCTTACTTACCATAAGCTTTTGTACAGTTCTATAAATAATAATAATAATAATGCTTTATTAGCAGGTATCATAACAGATACATAGCAATAATAATTAATTAAACTTAAATATAATTTTCAATTTTACTATGATGTCCAAAAATCTTTAGATAGGCAGTCTTCAACATTGTTTAGTGTTTTTGTTAATAGTTTTTCCATTATACTTCTTTTAAATTCTTTTACTGGCAGTTCCAACCAATTCAAGGGTATCGTATTAAATAATTTTTGTTCCATAAATTGAAGATTTTTTTGAGATTTTGTGTACTTGCATAAAGATATTTTTAATTTATTTCTGTTTCTTGTTTCATATGAATGGTTAAAAGAATTTTGAGGTTGATTGTTAATTTTTTCTCGAACGTTTAAAATAATTTGTAAAATGTACATGGCTGGCAATGTCAGGATATTCAACTGTCAAAAAATGGTTTACAGTCTGCTTTTCTTTTTGTGCCACAAATAATTCTGATTACTTGTTTTTGTTTTTTAAAAACTTTTTTGGCTATTGGAGCATTGCCCCAAGCTGAAATTCCGTACAAGAGATGACAATGAAAGTAGCCATAATAAGCCGTAATTATTATTTCCTTTGTCACATTTCCTTTTCGCCTTCTTATGACATAGATTCCTTTAGAGACTTTAGTTAGAATTTTATAAACATGATCTTTCCAATTAAATTCCGAATTAAACTCTATCAGGAACTCCCGAGAGGCTTGAAGCAGGTCTGACATTTCTGTTCCTTCACTAAAATAAACTTTAAAACACTGGTAAGCAACAAAACTTCAATTCTTAAATAACAAATGGAACGTATTCAGTGATCACTCAAAAATACGAGACGAGATATGAGACGGCGACAAAACTGCGGTTGGTCGAGACAGGGTGTATCTGTTTACACGCTACGTCTTGTCGACGCCAACCCGCGTAGCAACGATTTGTCGTTGCGATCTCAAGAGATTAGTGCAAATTTGCACAAACCTTCCGATCTGGCTCCAACTCCGACAAGTCGTAACGACTTGCGGTTTACACGCTTCGTCTTGCATGCAACGTCTTATCGTTTAGACAAAACGTTACGTTTTATCGTTGCATGTAAACCCGGCTTTAGAGTATATTACAATTTTGCAAAGTTTTTAACGGTTGCAAGCACTAAGTATAAGCTGATTAAAAAGTAAGATTATAACTGATGAGTATAAGATATACTAATACAAACATAAAAGATTACGATGAATTATTTTGAAACTTGTTTTAGTATTGAATTTACTGAATGAACATATAATGAAAATCTTTTAATACAAGCTGGGACGTTTTACTGCCCATAAAAATCATTGTTTTTATTAGATGATGCCTTTTTTGTGGAAGATATTTACTTTGAGTATTATTACACTTTTGCTATATTTTTTTAGAAGTTACTTAAAACATACAACAATATTAAATCGCCTTTTTCATGATTTGGCCATCGCTTATTCTTGTTTGATTAAACAATTAAGATGTGATCCGAATTATTTAAAATTTTGTATGAAATTAATCAGTGAAGTGAGACAGATTGTAATATATTATGTTGTCCGTTCTGAATTAACAGCAAAAATAAACAATCTAACATAGTTTTATCCCTCGCCACAACTGTGAGTCACGGACGGCAGCCCCCATATTATCGTAGGCCAGTGAAATATTCATGCTTCAGCTCGTGGATGACGTGCTCCACCTATTGCTCCTATGTGATCGTTGATACCAACTGGCTGGTGGCAATAACTCAAAATGACCATTTTTGCAGAAAACCCCTCCGTGAGCTGACAAATAAAATGATTTGTTAAAAAAATTAAGTTGTAAGAGGGGTAGGCCTATGACATTTTGACTGACAGTAAACCTCAATTTTCCTCCTCATTTGTTTTTTGTTTTTTTAAGGAGTATGCTTGCTTCAGTGTTAAATGCAATATAATTTTTATTCCCAGGTAACTCATAAATTTACAATTTATAACAGTTTTGTAGTTTTTGTCAGACTCCATAAAAATTAAAATTTTTACTACACTGTTTACTAACTGACTTGGTAGCTGAGTGGTTATCGAGCCCAACGTTCAATCTGGAGGTTGTTGGTTTGATCCTGAGTGAAGTTACAAGGCTTATAATGTTTAAAACTGGACCCAGCCGACTTTGGTAACTGGGCTGAATCTGCTGCTATTTGTCTGTAACAAAGGTACACCGCATCATGATCTTGCATCCCTTTTTTCCTGTGGCCGGCCTCTAGTGTTCCTAAAGATTGCTAAGGTGAATACGGTGATGGGCATAACGTGTCACTATAGCATTTTTATGTGCCCGCATTTTCTTAGAGGTAATGAATTGTTGCAAGTTATCATTTCTCCTGGTTGTATTAATTCTCATCATAATGATGGTTAACTTATATTGGTGTTGTTTTTTTCAGGATTTGGAAAAGGGGTGACACATGACCTGCAGACATCTTAGGCCTACTTTTATTTCTACGTTATTTTAATTATCTGCGTTGTTTTATACTTTGATTTTAAAATACATATAATTATAAATTTTCTATATATAAGTATAAAACTTTTAAAATTAATTTAAATAATAACCTGCTTAAAATATTCATGTACATAATAACTTATATCTAACATGTTATTAAGTACGGTATGTTCAATAAATATTTATCGCTACATTATCATGTTTGTTTTTTAATTTAAACCTTTTAACCTGTTTGATAAATAACAGAATCAAATTAAATAAACGGTATCAGATAACTGACACATACTTTCTCCCAACAATATAACAAAATGTGTTAAAAGCTTTAAACATTAATGTCTAGAGGACTCTGTCGGATAGCTACCAGCTGAGCAGCGCGAGCTTGACCCTAGCGCATCCGTGACTATTAACAACGTACTGCGTTTACCGCTAAACGAAAAATTGAATTTTCTCCTCAATCACTTCACGTAGAGCAATAATTTAAAATACTGGATTATTTAGTTTTTTGAGCTTGATTTAATGGTGATAAATAAAATTTATTTCAAGACAACAGCTATTTTGAAAATTCAAAAAATTGATTTTTTAAACACTTTTTACTCCATAACTTTTGAACGCGCATTTTCTCGGAGATGCGGGTGGTGTCATTTTATCCACCATTTTAAGCTTAGTAAACCACAAAATTTTAATCAAAATCGTTAGAGCCGTTTTTGAGAAATTTTGATTTTTGCCGATTTTTAAGGGTTTTTGGGGGTAAAATACCCTTAAAAATAAAAAATTCAAAAAAATGAAAAAAACGCCTGGAATTATCGTGGATTTGGACCTATATACCAAATTTCATTAAAATCGGACCATTAGGGCATTCTCTAGCTCTGTTTACATCCTGACACACACACACACACACACACAGACACACAGACATCACTCCGAAAACCACTTTTTTGGACTCAGGGGGAACCAAAATGGATAAATCCACCAACAACTCAAATTCGAAAATTTTGACGAAAACAATACTTTCTCCATATACTATGGTATAGGGGGAGAAAGTAAAATCAGCAGTGGTTATATTATTAATTAAGGTATAGGCCAGACAGTTGAACACAAGGCCTGTAATTTACCTAGGTTAATGCACTTAAAAATTCTGTCAACAAATTCCATCACACTGAAACTCTGAAGATGAATGCGTTTTATGGCTGAAGAATTGAGAAATATTGTTTAGTATTAGTGTCAGGAAGTCCTGTGTAGTGATGTATCATGGTAATAGTCCAATTTTTATTGTGTCAAGTGTAAATTTTACTGGATTATTAACTTAAATAAAATGACTATGCCCACAGTTATTACACTTTTAGATAGGTAGATTTAATTTATTCAAAACTATAAAGGCATACAATTTAAGGAAGTTTACATTAACTTTTATGTAACACCAAATATTTTTACCCATTAATACATTGGAAAAATTGCTAAAATCAGAGCAAAATAAACCTCTACCTCTCTAATATAAGATTTTAATGTTGAGGTTTTTATGTAAAATAATGAGATAGCAAAATTATGATAGGGGCTATTTTTGTTTTTGTAAGTTATTATGTTTTATACTATTGACTATACAGCATTCTAACAGACTTTTCATTCAATGTATTTTGTTTGATACCAAAATTTTGAAGGTATGCTGTGACAGAGGAGGTGCAACCTATCAATGCTGTAACTATTCAGTTGGATTCAAAGCTATGCATCGTAAACATAAACCAAAATTTTAAAATGTGTCATCCGTGGTTTAAAATAATGTTAGTAACTTACCGATTTACCTATCATATGCCACTTGTACTTCTTGTTTTCTGCGGAAGATCGTGCCACTGAAAATTGATTTCAAACATGCATATGATGTGAGAAGTCAATTTTTTTTAATTTACTGGCATATAGGCCTAGTCAATTTTTATCGGTATTTCTCAGTTTTTTTATTTGGACCATTAAGCTGGAAGTTTTTTTACGTTCTATCTTAGATTTTGTCATAGGTGTGTTTTAGTTAATTTATTTCAAAATTTTTGCTTCTTTACTTTCCATTTAATGAAGTTAACATAAAAAAATGATCAAGGTGTATTATTATTAAAGCGATTTGTGAAGTGTTTTGACATTCCAAAATCAACAAACCGATGTGGTCCCGAGTATATAGATGAAAGACCTTAGGATAGCGCCATAATAGCGTGCCTAAATTGGTCTCCAAGTAAAACTTACCAAAACCATCCTGTAATTATGCCTAAATAAATATTTCGTGGAATAAACCTCACTTCACAGGTATCAGACTCTCTTAAGGGAATATTTTCCCTTATCACAAGTAAAAAAATCTCTTAACCGTTTTGAGTGCTATAGAACAATATATCGTTGATCGTCTTTTTAAGCGGAAATGCTAAGCAACGAACGATAAATCAAGCCTCTCCTTTCATCCAAAAATTCGAAGCAACAATATATTGTCATGCCGTCGATATCAATATGGTGAGCGGGAATATCGGTTGACTCTATTGTTATTTTGAAACACCGATGATTTCATAAGATTCTCCTTGCGATCAAGATACAAAATATCGTTGTATAGCACTTTAGGATAACAAATTTTTTTAATCGAATTTTTATATCATTTTCTGAAGTTATATGAATTATTCCCCAGCACTTCTCAAAAGTTAAGTAATATTTTTCAGCACTTAAAGGATAACGAAAGGAATACTTTCAGATAAATATTATGTTCATTCACAACAGTAATAGCATTGAATAAAGTATTAATAATAAATAAAAATACCAATAAATATGACACCCCTTTGTACTGTAAGTGAACTGTTTTTCTATTAATTTTCTCTTGGCTACTTACGTGTGGAGTTCAATGGAAATTTTGACCCATTGCTTAAGCTTGGAAATAGAAAACCTCAAAAGATTATTTCTATATGAATCATTAGCAAAATTATTCAAATAAGAGAATTTATTTCCTTATATAAAGATTAATAAGCAGTAATAATAACTTTTGTGCTTTAACTTATTAACAATACAGGACAGAAATAACAATAGGCCTACTGCTTTTAAAAAATGCTTTTGTGAAATGTTTTAGAGTGGATTGCCTTTTAGGTACCTATATTTGTTTTTCTGGGCGTCAATGCATAATTTATTGGTAGATTAGTAGTATCATACTTGATAAGGACTAATCTTATTACAATTAACATATACAGAATTACACACCAAGACAGCCTATTTATAACAGATCGGTCAAAGTTATTCTTAGGAGTTGCATACTTGTACTTTGAAACTCATGCTTGGCCCCAACAAATTTGTTGTACAAGGCGTTAAATGAATTATGCCTACCACCAGTATTAATGAAACCTTAAACACCCAAACTATCCTATATAAAAACTTGATTTATAGTAGACCCCTTGGTACCAGACCATAACTTTTTTATATGGAAAGTAACAATAATTATAAAATAAAATAAAATAAAATAAAATAATGGGATTAGGAAGTTTTAAAAGAGAAAGACCTATAACATTAGACATCAACATGTATTATTTACAATTAATTTAAGTCTCATCTACACAATATGCAACAACAGTTTAATTCTTTTCTTTCTTCATTGGTGTTTTTATTCATGTGGTTTGTTCTCTGGGTCGCCTCGTTCTCCCTAAAAATGAATATTCATCAATCTTTAGACATTATAAAACTCTTTTCAAAAGACACATTGTGGATGACAAAATCAACACTCCTCCTTTCGGCCACTACTCTCTTAACCCTATCAACAACTTACCAATTCTTCGTCCTTCTGCAGCTTTGACCTAATTTCCTTTTCCTTTCGTAAAAAAATGGGGAACACGGCAAGTCCAACATTAGGATTTTAAACAAATCTAGCAAATCTAGGTTTTTTCCATTCTTAACACTTAAACTCTGCTGATTCACAACAATGCAGTTTATTTATAAAAACAAGTGCAAAAACCAAATTAGGTATGGCAAGACAAGTGAGTATGTCCTATGGATCTACGAAACGCACTTGCCCAAAGATAGACTTTTCATGTGAACATTTTTAAGATGTGCACTTAATGTAAAATGTATCAAGAGGTCACATTTTTGTGAAATAGGCAGTGTGCGCCACTTAGAAAATGTTAACTAAACCTGGAACAAACTAAAACTTACCAAAAAGATTTAAGAGTAAATTGAAGCAACCATATAGAGATGTACATAGTTGTAAAAAACTTAAGTCACTTGTTAAAACGCAAAATAAAACTTTACCCTAGCCTACCATTGTTTGTTTTCATGGCCTAAAGGCCTACAGTAGTCTCACTCTCAACCAGCCACCTTTTAACCAGGGTCCGCTTTAACTGGCCTTCCCGGGCTCAAAAAACAACATCTTTTTAACTAGCCATTTTTACCTCAACATTGCTTTAACCGGCCATGTTTCGCAAGAAACTTTGTTTTTTAGCTACTGTATCATTCAATTCAACATAATATCATGATATTTTCAAGCCACCTAAAATGTACTGTTCTGGAAGGAAGTGTATTTAATTGTAATGGCATAATTGTATTTAAGCCATATGAAATTGTAGGTTGGCATTTTTAAATGTACATCGGTTTAACCCGCGAAATCATTATTTGCTCGAGGCCTGGTCCCGAGTTGGCCGGTTAAGAGGGAGTCTACTGTACTTGGTACGCACACCTGGTATTTTGCCAGCATACATTTAGTATGTCATAATTGACTCTATGTCACAAAATGCACCAATGTGATTAAATGTGATGTCAATGACATTCAATAAAGATATATGTATTATGCATTGTAATAGGGCCTAATACTACTTTGGCAGGCTTAATTGGTTTCCAATATTGCCCTGGCATCTGAAAAGCTAAAAATACAGTAAAGAGTCAATTTTCCGAATGTCAGTTACGGTAACCCCAGAATGACATGTACTATTCACTGGTCAGTACTTCAAAATAAAAATTTTGAAAAGACAAACATAGAGCAAGTAGCCTATATTTCCAACAAATAACCAATAATGATATTACAAGTAAAATCATAAAGAATTACCTTACTAAATTAGACACGTTGCTTAATGGGGTCTTCAAGGTACAGGTTTCAAATTAAAATACACGTTCTAGATTAATATAAGCTCAGCATTTAACAAAATTAGTAGGCTAGTGTTTTAATAAAAAATTACAAAATTCGCATATAAGCTAATTGTTTTATTACGATTAAATTGTGGTTGCTTTAAGCATCTAATCTCGAAATAGTGTGATCATATGTGAGTGAGAACGATGATTTGGTCGAGCCACATCCATGTGGCTACGTTTTATTTTGGATGGAAGACCGTCCATAACCTCTAAATTTTTAATATGTTTACTACAGTAATTTTGTCGCAGATAAAGTAGGCAACAATTGTATTTTGCCTTTAAGCCACTCATGAGATATTTAAAACACTCGTGGCTAAAAGGCCCTCATAAAAGAATCGCTGCATAAACTACTATTAATAAATATTTCCGGTATTACTCGGTTTAACCAACCTTTTTAGTTATCCGACCGTAGTCCGGTCCCGTAGAGGTCGGTTAAGAGAGCTTCTACTGTATTCGATGTACAACTTTCCGGTGGTTATAAATCGTAAATGATTTTTGTGTTTAATATTCAAACAATTTGGTTATCTGAACCATCCCTGGTAACAATTGCTTGGATAATTGACACTTTACTGTACTTCGATTTTTGTTAATCAGAACATCCCTTTGCCGCTCCACAGTTGTGATTTATTTGGCGAGTCATTGTATGTGTGATTTCTTTACTATAAATTATCTTTAAAAGTATTCCCTACATATTAAGCAATAAAATGACGAACTTATAACCACCCTAGCGTGAAACTGGCTAAGTACGGTACATAGTATGGCAGGCCTGTGTCGCGACCGAGGGTGGAAATTCATTCTGAATTCCTAACAGACATAAATGTCTATTGGGAATCAGAACTCACAAGATGTTCAACATAGATACTTTTTGCTGTGTTACCGTAATAAAACCCACCAATGGGCGCAACAATATTGAAATGTCATTTCGCACAAGCTAAAGTTGCTTATGCAATAAAAAAATTAAAAAATCATTCTTTTAAAAATTACCATATGTACTTAAAAAATTAAATAGGATTAATTTTTATGCATATAATAAATACAGAATGCTATAGTATTTTATCTAAGTATGCCTAATGTCTTAATAAATATGTAAGGAGGTTCAAAGAATTAGGCGGACGTGAAATAAGAATATATAATAATATGTTAATTAGAAGTTAAATTCATCATAATAATCATAATAAAAGAGTACATTTTGTGTTACCGGTGCTGTATTAATTTGTAACTTGAAACAATATTGTTCACATCAGTCATCTACCTTCATACTATTTTTATTAAGTTTAAATTCACAATGTAAATATGGTATTGCAGTTTTTTTTATTCTTAAATAATGTAAAATCTATAATTATTTAATACTCTAAGGGAATTTTTTTTGTAATTGGACTACTCCTACAATTCTCGATCAATTTTCAAGTTTTTGGTGTCATTGAGTGAGTAGTGCTTGGTCTGTAGTTGTTTCTGCCAAAAAATAATGAAGATCGGACTTAAAATAAGAGAGCTAGGCTATTCATCATTTAAATTGGAAAATTTCCCACTAAAATAACATTGTGATAGGATTGAGCGTTTTAAGCATCTGTTAATAAAGCTGTAAAAACATGAATTTTTGGGTGATTATTGTTAATCACAATATTGGATTGGTCCGGTGTAATTGATTTAGAACCAAATGTAACATTTTTAGCAATGACAGTTCATAGTTAAATTGAATTGCAACAAGTACATTAAACTTAGTTATTTGAAGTGTAGCATTACACAGTTAAAAGACTGCACTCGAAGTAATGATCTAACATTATACAACTCTATCGTCGCCTTCCAGGCATAAGGTCGTATCTAAAAAAAAAATGGATTTTTAGGTTACGACAGTTTTTGAATCTCCCAGACAGCCTCTACACATCACACGAATCGTCGTATGTCTATCCCTCCTAGTTTAGAAGATACAGGCTATGGTTTATGAGTCGTATCTCAAAAAATTGTAAATTTAAATCAGACGAAAGGTCGTATCAATTAATGATACCGACTGTTTGCCTGATACAACCCAGTCAAAAAAGGCGTCGTATCTCAAGATACGACTTTTCGTCTGAACTATAATGTTGACCTTGCCTAGTATAACCTTGCATAATGTATTCAGGCAAACTGTCGTATCTTGTTTATATATTTAATGTTCAAAGTATATATATATATATTTCCAAATCTCTTAGTGTGTACTTTAAAGTTTAGGGTGTCATGCATTACGAGCCTAAAAATAAAGTTTCTAAGTTCATTCGTTTAGAATCTCTGAAGCAAAATGTAGGTGTGGTTTTTGTTTTTCTGCTCTCCTGAAAAATCATTGAAAATGAGATACGACCATATGCCTGGAAAGCGACGCTATATTGTATACACCAGGAACGCTCATACAAGACAAAACTCGAACCAAAAACTGCTACCTGTGTTCTAAAGGGCAGACAAAAACGCAAAATGAGCATCTAAAGCTTTTGTGTGCGCGCTTAGGCTACTTACCTACACGCTCCTCTACGGATGCTAAATTTATAAATTTATTAAAACTTATAAAATAGTTTTAAAGCCAAATGCTGGCTGATTATAAGAGCGTAAATATCTTAGCCATTACATTTAATTAGAAAACCCCATGACCAAAAAACATACGTCAATATACAACTAAGACAGGAAAAAGTTATTAAGCGTAAACTTTTTTTATTTGTTGGTTAGGAAAAAACTTGCAAGCTACAAAATTGTAGATAATGAAATGGACTTTAATCTTTAAATTCAACATTTCTTGACAAAGTGAACAGTAAAATGAAGAAAATGTGTAAACTTGTGCGTGGCGGGTCGCTGAGGATTTCAGAGAATTGCGTCTTCATTTTCAATGTCCGGAATGATATATAAGCCTATTTAGAAACCCGTTCATGCAATGTGGAGTGTTTTTACTTATTCTCAGAACAAATTATTTAATTAAGCTATTTATGTTAAATAAACATGTTAGACAAAGATTAACGCACCCGCCTAAACAGTTATTTAGCAATGCAGTGGCATAACACGGTGTTGCATAGCCTTTAATGCAGCAGCAAGAGGAAAACAATAATTGACTACTGCTTTGTGCTCAATTATTAGACAAACTAAAAATTATTACGAAAAAAATGTTAAATGTAAACTTTTTAGATCAACTTATAATCTGAAACTTTGCCGCTGGAAATTCGTTCTTAGCCCAAAAATGAAAAAAAAAACTTTCTTGTTTATAAACTTTTTCATGTAACGTTTTCAAAAGTATTTGTTTTCTTATTTTTGTAATTTTATAATATTTAATATAACTTAGGACTAACAAATATTTTTATACCGTCAGAATCAGCAATTTATGCAAATTAAGAATAAATATACGGTTCAATTTATGTATTGTGTGTGCGAGAAACCAGCATGTAAATGACAGTGTTCGCACTGCCAGTATCAGTAATTTGGTCATTCTTGCCTGTCTTCTTTCATAAGGTGGCGGGGTCTGATAACGGTGTGAGCGTTCTAGATGTACATATAGATTTATATGCTTAATGAAAGGCACTTTAAAGCATAGGTAGAATATCATATTTGGAAATACAAATTTAAATAAGTAGTTATTTTGGTAACAAATAACCTAAAATACATTAAGTAAAACATACCGTTTCATCCCTTCACTGATTTTGGCTTGTATCAGTCGCTAACACTTGCAGGAATAAGAATGATAACTTATCCTTTGTAGTGGATCCAAAGTGTTCTCAAGCATGCGTCTGGAATACAAACATAAAACTCAGTAGACATGTAATATCCAATTTAGGACAAGAATAAAAGTTACAAGATTCGTATTTCAAAAGATGAAATGTAGGTCTAAATCTACATCCCTCATCAGCGCTGTACTAAATTTAGATAAACAATGTGTTTAGTCATTTAATGGATAAGGTATTACTTAACTGTTATGTAGTATTCAGCCTCTTATTTGTGATGTCTTATTTTTACAGTACTTTTTTGTTGGCTCAGCCCACAATAGTATATTTCGTCACTAGTCCGGAAAGTGGTTGTTATCGGTGCAAGATCAAGTTTCAAGTACTAGGCGAAGCCGAGTACTTGAATTCGATTGAGCACCAATATACGACTTTCGGACAAGTTACGAACAGTACTTTTCCTCATACCACCTTTAATAAATTTACAGTTTGGATAAAAAATTAATAAATTTTAACCTAAATGTGAACAAAAATAAAATTCTTAAATTTTAACCATCTTACGTTGTTATTTGTTTATCTTGTATTTGAACTATTTACAGCTGTTATTAAAAATAAATTAAACTTGTTTAGTGTCCTGAAAACCACTGTTTCGCGGTCTAGCCCCGAAAACTTTGTTTACCAACACGTTTATCCAACCACCCACCGGGAATCAACTAGTTTCGATCACAGCTGACCGTTCCAAAAACAACGTTTATAGCAATGGTATGATGAAAAGATATAAAGAATGTCTGAAATAGGCCAGCCAGATTGAGCAAAGTTTCTTAAATAAAATTGGAAGAAACTTATATGTTGGTAGAATTAAAAACTGTCCTATATGAAAAGGGAATAAGGTTAGTACCTACTGTAGTATTATTACTGAATTTGTTATAGGACCACATTAATTATTTTAAGGCTGCACTTGCCAAAACAAAGCATACTTTGACATCACATTTACTTTAAGAATCATTACCTGTTCTTTTTACAAATATAACTTATTTTGCAATAGCCTAAGTAATCTATTGAGCCTAAAAGTGTGTCTAAGCCAGAGGTTGACAACCAAAAGTTATTGACTTTAGCCACAAGAATATAACAGTAAAAGTTGATAACTTTTGGCTGTCAACCTCTATTGTAAACACACCTTAATATGTAAAGGTGTGTTTACAATAGAGGTTACCATATCATACAAAAACAATAGAATACTATACCATATCATTAGCAAAAATGTAGGCTAGCCTTTTATAAAAAAAATTTGTAATGGAAAGCCAGTAGTTGAAGTAGGTTATTCGGCTGTTTTCTTCTTGACAGCACTAAGTCTAGATTTAGTTGTTAGTAGTAATAATAGCAGGTAATAAATATCATTTTTTTTATTTTCATTAAAGGAATGTGGCAATAACTTAGTCACATAAAGAATTAAGCCCGGGATGGTGTTACTTTTTTGTTTTGCCATCAATAAATAAAGCAAAAGATGTGTCCGCTAATATTTACCATGCGTCTGTTAACATGATAACTTTTTAAAGAAGCCTCCGATGTAGATAAAGTTTGGTAGAAAAGGCATCATCTATTTTAAAAATCAGTTCGCAAACCAATAATTGTATCATGGGAACGTGAATTTTAGGGTTTCAAAAGGTGAAAGGTGTGTTTTAGGGATTTTTATTCTCATTTTTTTAAATTTGACAATCTAAGCTATTTTAATAACTTAACAATTTAATAGCCTATATTTTGAATAAATTAACTGAAATTAGTTACCAGTACAAAGAAAATAAAATCAAGTTTTCTGCTGTACCTATATAATTATTAAGGGAAATATAAAGAAACCTTGCCTTATATTGCTTATTCATCAACATACTTTTGATAAGTTTATTTGATTAGTAAGTAACTTAGCTTTATGCATTAAGAATTAACATTATTGCATGCGCCTTCCTTCACTAGGTTGTTGGTAACCCTTATTTTTACTTAAAAACTCCGTGGAAACAATACTACAAACTAAATCCCAAGCTATCTAATGCAAAATTGGTTTATTGTTTAAGAGAGCAAATAGATATATGGTGTTTGTTCTTAATTATCTGCTCAACTGTCTTCCTCATTCCTAAGATTAAAAAATTTATGTTTTGGGATTTGTAAACATAAACAGATCATTTATTTGTAATGGCAGCTTTGGTTGTGCACTTCAAATAGTACAGGTTAACACATTCACTGCAGCATGTGAAATGATTGACCTTCCCCCAATGCTGAAAAATTTTGCATAAAAACATGCCTTGTGGTTGCTGAATACCATCTGTTTGCATGAAAAGCGCTTCCCGATTAATTTTCTTTGCCAGCCACCATTTTTAAAATAGTACTCACTGGTGAGTGCTCAGCACCTGGCGCCCTCTCCCACATTTTCCAGCCATATCAAAGATAACGTTATTTTAATAAAATGTAACTAAATTTTTCACTAATCAGAAAAAAGCACTAAAAGTTTTAAAAATGTATATACGATTATTTTAAAAGAGCTCTGTCATGGCACTCACTGGTGAACGATTAGCACCTCTAGCGTTGTCATTAATTTTGTCGACTGCAATTTAGAAATGTTTGATCATTGTCTATGTCATCTCTGGACCCATTGTTCTTTTATGGGATAAAGCCATAGTTTTACTTAAGATAAAACTATTATTATAATGTAGCCCTAAACACATGTAAAATGAATGCAAAATTTTGTAAAATATAATAGCTAGCAATACGCTTAGAGATGTTCGGAAACGGATTGCACAATTAATTAGACAGCCTGAGTCGTCCATAAAACGTGGGCAAAAGCGGCCCTTACCTCACCAGTGAACTGCCGCACAGCAACTGAATGAAGTAGACGATACAGGAACGCTCACCGGTGAGTGCGCAGCACGCAGAAAATAACAAGACCACTCACTGGTGAATGCCCTGCAGCAAATGTGTTAACAAAATAAGTTAATTCATCATAACATACAGAAACACCATTATACCAATAGTAAAATAATGAACCTTAGGTTTAGGCCTACTTAAAATGAGAGTGGAAATATATGCTTTATTTTATTGTGAGGATTATTTATTAGATTATTAAGAATTTTTTTTGTCTTGGGGTCTAACTGTAACTGGCTGGGTAGCTGAGTGGTTATAGTGCTCGTCTTTGAATCCAAAGGTTGCTGGTTTGATCCTAAGGAAAGTTAGTAGCTTTTTAAAGGATCGATTCCGGACCCAGTTGCCATTTGTCATTGGGCTAATTAATTAATGATGCTTTCTAACAACTGGTCGATGTTAGATAGTAATAAGATTGGGGTTTGGACCGTGCCCCGTAAAAACGTTAAAAAATGCCTCTGGCGTAGATAGACACAAAATACAAAAATACAAAATAACTTAAATAAAATTAACCATTGGAAATCCGGTGAGAAAGCGGATCTGTTACAACGAGTTTTATGATTGACATTGGCGATACAAGTGCTTTGTTATACTTGTATGACTCCATTTATATTATTAACTACCATACCCGGCATCTTTGCAAAGCTAACCAGAGGAAGTTAAAACTTCCTCTGGTTTTGCCCCTTCAGATGAGCTCGTTTGCTACGCTCACTTGCTGTCTCGCGACTCGCTGAAAGTCTATAATTTTCCTCTTGGTTTTATTATTACCGAAATCCGTTCAATACTTTAAGTGAAAACAGCTGTTTAAATAACTAATATTTCTAAATGTAAAAATATGTTCCAATACAAAAATGTTGCTTCCATAAGAATAACATGGTAACTTTGAAAATGTGAGGAACGGAGCCCTGTGGAATTTTCTTAACTTTTTCTTTCTTACCTTTTCCTGTCAATAACAAACACAACAAAAAAAAAAATAATTATATCAATCCAGCCGTTCATGTGTGATGCCATTACCAAAGAAATATTGATCCATTTTTATGTGTAGATATCTAGGTAGGCCTATGGTATGTAGGTGAAAGCAACATTGCAATCTTACCATTAAACTTAGGGCCCAACAAGTAATCAATTTTTTTTTAAGAGTTCTCATCATTCATTAGGCTAACTTATTGAACACTGAAAATGCTTCTAGGCTAGAAAATTAATGAACAGAAACAGACAGATAACTAAGTAAGTTTAGGCCTAACACTAATTTTGTGGTTTTTTGCTTCTATAAACATAGGCTACTGTACCATTCCTAAGTTATAAACTTAAACTATCAAATAAAATATCTGAAAGATAGCCAAACATATAAAACTTAGTTTGTTAGAAATTAGACAGCTAGTTGATGCTGTCAAATATGAATCAGAAAGGTATTTTTTGCTTTTGTATTGAGGGAATATGAGTTTTAAATGTTTCCAAACACCATTAATTTTGTTGGTACAAACATCACTGTCAATAAAAGTGACGGTTTACGGTTAGATTGTTAGGTTACATTATGATACATTTTTGTTAATGATTGTATTACGCACATCTTAACTCAAACGATTACAACTATCGAATAATCGAAATATCCAAATTGCAACTTTGATAATAACGGTGGAGTAGGATGACGAAGTTTCGCAAAAATTTGTAGACCCTACTTGTTTTTGTTACTGTATTTTCAGTTACTTGTTTGCAATGTAATTTTTTTATTGTCAAAAGGTTAGGCCTATGTTTAATATCTTAGAACAAAACTAAATTCGGGGATAAAATTGTAATAGTATCGTGGAATTGTATCATCCATAGTGTAGCAATATTAGGCTATCAAAAAATCAAACTTTTTTTTGCCATTGAATATTTATTCATTGGCAATGAATGGCATACGCCAGTATACAAAAAAAATTACAGTGAAGTGATCAATACAATTAATCAATAACACATTTGAACAATACATTAATACATTTCAGCATTCAAGATGACATATTAGAAGAAAATTTACTTTCAAAGAAATTATTTAGCATTTTAACATTGATATAACGGTGGAGTAGGATAACAAAGTTTCGCTTGATATTTTTAGTCAATGCCAGGCTAGCAAGGTAACCCAATAAAAAAGGATAACCTAAGGTCACTTGTTTAAAGGTAACTTAACCAAAAATCAAATAGCAAGACTTCACTAATCACTATTTTGAGACTAAATAATACTCTACATAATAACATTAGCTCCCAAGATATAAAAAAGAACTAGAGCCTATTTTATAATATTCTTTCAATAATATGACATATGGATCTGAAGGCATTTTACCAGTTTTAATCCACTAAGTTAGACAATGACAATCTTTATTGCCGTTTTCACATTGTTACATGTATGGCATTGTCACAATTTATAAACATGACTTAAAACAATAAAGTTCTATACAAAACTAGTTAATAGATTTCAGTTTGTTTATAAATTCATCTATGTCATAAACACTTAAATTGAACAATAAAGCTTTCAAGGTTGATTTGAACTTATTATGGTCTCATGGTCTTTTATGGTCTGATATTAGGTAGAGGAACAAAATATGAGATTGATGTAGGCCTAAATATGTAACTCAACTCTATTTTTAGCTAACCTTATCAGAGTAAAAAAACAATTAATTTTCCAAATAAAATGAAAATTTTAACAAAAGACTTGAGGTGTTTTTCAGCTCAAAATAATTGCAGGTTTAGTATAATAGAAAGTGATAACAGCTCCACTTACCTTGATTACAAAATTGATGTGATTTTCTTCCACCAGTCGAACTTAAAATACTCTCAGGTAAAAATAATCGGAATTTTCTGATTATGTTCTTTATCCTTTTCTCCTAGATGTATAAAATAAGTGAGGTTATGTTGATTAGAGCTAGCTTCAGACGACGGACCGCTTCATTTTTTTTCTGCGGCTGTATGGGCGGAGGTAACAGCTGACAATTGGCTTCTTCAAACAACTGGTCAATTGTAACCAACTGCCTCCGGAGGCCAAAAATCAAGATAGACATATATCAATTGTTAATTTTTGCCTCCGGAGGCATTTTTTAATGAATTTCATAGTAATAAAATGAGGAATATATCAAAATTTTATGGAATATAAAGGTTATTTATGTAATTAGAATTATATATTCAAATGTAACCATACTCTTAAAGTTGAGTTTACTACCTGAAAATATGTGCTAAAGTTGGAGGCAAAAATTCAGGAATATAGCATTGGAGGCATGTACTCATAAATGATATATATATATATATATATATATATCTATATATCTATGTGTCCGTGGTACTGATAACTTTTGAAGGGAAACTCCGATTTTGATGAAATTTGGTATGAAGGTGTAAGACCAGGTCTATTTTCATGAGTTCGCGAACCAGCATGATCGGGTTATGGGAACGGGGTTTTATGGAGTTTCAAAGGGGTAAAAAATGGGTTTTTGGTATTTTTGGACCTTAATTTTTAAAATTCGACAATTTTAACTGAAACCATTTAAAAGAGCTTAAAAAAACAAACAATTTAGTATTTTGAATTTTTAACTTGGCTTAACAAGTTACGGAGAAAAGCTAAAAATAGGTTTCCAATGTTAATCTTATTATGGGAAATCAGCAAAACCCTGTATCTCGCTTATTTATTAGAATAACTTGATACAATTTGGTATGTACATTCACTAGGTAGGGTTTAACTGATATTTGCTTTTAACACCCATATGGCGGCAAACCTACATACTCACCCCCATGGGGTTTATGGGGAAAATTTAAAAGTGTCCAATATTGATACAATTTGATATTTACATTACCAATTACATTTTTTAAATAAAACTAACATTTTCTAACAACATTAAATGGCAGCAAACCTACATACTCATTACTATGGTGTTTATGGGGGAAATAAACAATCTCAAGATCCTTTTCAAATTCGCTGAGTACGCAGGTCTGCTGCGACGGGGGGTATTTTCTACTCTAGCGGCCAAATTATAACATCTGAGGCAATCTTCGCGAACATCTTTCAAGTTACTACAAGTTTGGTTCTATGAATTTTTGCCCCCCAGTCCACACAATTAAACATAATTAAATGTTTATTTATTTTTGCGGGGAATTTTACCCCATGTAGATGTAATTTTACAACTACTATAATATTTTACTCAGAACCTTCACTTTGCACATAGACATATCTTGCACAGTACCAATATCAATTAAATTATCAAACTTAAAAATTATCATGATGATTTTCAATATCACGTATTCTTCTTTTGACTGTGAGTCGGAACGAATTGCTATATCAAGCAACTGATTGTTTTACTTTGATTGTTATTTACTGACCTGGTCCTACGGCTAAAACATACGTCCTTTGATGTGTATGGTAATTTTAATATTTTAACCATTATTTAACATACTTTTGTTAGTAACTACTGTATTATTGTATTTAGAAGCTTGAAGTTTTTTTTTTATTTGCCTTGACAGTAATATTTTAGGAAATTAGGTAAATTTTAAAGTTTTACACCATTAAAAACTGAAATGAAGGAATTGTAATGAATGCCAATATATTTATTAAACTACAAATATCGTTCTTTTGCCTTCCTGTTTTGTGGTACAACCTACTTCCATCAAAACAGATATTTTTCCCCACTTCCATTCTTTCTGAAATACACTCCAGTCATAAGTTATCATAATAGTATCTCCAATTTTTTTTTACACATACAATTCTGATCGTAATACCTAGAATAATACATAGTTAAGTATTATTTCACCTCTCAATTTTTTTATTTTTATTTTTTATATTGAAATGAGGGGAACTAAGAAGGGGATTTAAACGAAGAGCCGTAGGTTATTCAGAGAACACAATGAGTGGTATTGGAGTGGAGCCCTCAACTAGCCTCATTGCATGAGAGTTTTATAGTAATTTTTATAGTAATTACGGAATTGGGGTAACCAATTAGGGGGTGGACCCTACATCCAGCATAACCTAGAAATATTTACCTAGAATATTTACATATTTTACGTAAATTATTATCATTTCGCAGTTAAAATCTTGTTAGCGAATTTTAATTACGAAGGGGTACTAAAACCGATTCATAGGAGTTTTTCAAAGCTTTTAAACCGCTTTGTTACTGTCTTCAACGTATAGCTCTTCCGTGGAACTAACTTATTACATACTTGACTTTTAATTATTCTACAAATTTAGGGCAACCCCTAAGGGGGCATGGGGGCGGAGCCCCCATCGAGCCGTAGGCGAGTTTTGCTATATACAAAGTTGTATAGTCGATCTACACCTTAAGATTGACAAAAAATAGTTACATCACACATGTTATAATCCAACGGTGGGTATATCGTTATGAATTAAAACTTGTCATACTCTGTGTCAGCCAAGTCAGGATGAACGAAATATTAAAATGGCGCTCGCATTTATTTGATCTGATCAGATGTGTTTTGACTTGTTTATCTTCACAGCGGTGTGGCATTATTGTTTAATTATTTAGTCTCGTCGTAATTAAATTATTGGGATTGTGTTGTGATCGTAGGATAAATAAGTTGTCTATTAATCCTCAAATAAAACTTTTAGGAATTTTATCCACTTAGCTTGGATTTTGGGAACATGGTTAATTTACCTATGAATTTTTGGTTACCAAATAAAGTCAGAATAGGTCTAAAGGGATGTCTCTTTTTCATTGTTTTGATCACTGGAGCTGGGATGCGCACACCTTTACTTTTAGTTTAGTTTAAGCTACAAGTATCTAGATGTTATTTATATTTATCAGTATCTATCCTAGGGATGGACGGGAATGGATTTTTAGTTCGGGACAGGACGGGACGGGAATTTTTATTTCCCATCCAATTTCGGGACGGGATCGGGACGGGATTGCTCTTCTCGACGCTATCGGGAAATATTCGTTTTGATTTTTATCTGAGTGTCGTATACAGACAAATTAATGTTAAATATCAACTAGTTCTCCTTCCAACTCGTTCCACTTGTTTTTGTATAAGTTACAATAAATGTCCTTTTGTTAAAGAAATTAAAATATATAGTTTTTATATTTTCAGGATGCAATAAGATCATGGGAAAGTATAAATTTTAATGTAACCAAATAAATTTAAGTCGAATCACTAAACACACATAAAGGAAAAATGTTGCACATGTCTTAATTAATACAAGTTTTGTTTAATGAAATATTAAACGTTTGGTACGAAGAATGAAAATAAACATTATGTACGGTACCGGTACAAAAAAAAAAGATTAAAACAATTGGAAAAATTATAAAGAACAATACTATATTACAATAAGTAAGGCCTGCTCGGATAAAAAAGAACAAAAAAAAAACACAAATTTAAATTAGAATGAATGTTAACATTCAGAAAAGAAGTTGTTCAACAAGCCAATGCCATTTATAAACCTAAGAAATATTTTGCCAATTTTTTTATATTCATTGTTTTACTGAGACAGTTTCTTCCTTGAAGAATATAAATAAGAAAATTGAACTAAGAAATAATAAACTATTAGACATTATACTTTTATTGTTATTTAAATGAACACATTTAACTATGTTTTGCTACATCAGAAAAAAAAATTAAGGAGTGTATGATGAAAAAAATTATAACAATGTAAATTTAAAGCTATAAACCCTAAAATCTAATAAATATAAGCTATAGCTAAGCCGTGTTTTCCTCGTTAGCGAGATTGTCGGCCGCGATCGCCGTCCTCGTTAGAGAGATCGTCGCCCGTGATAGCCGTCCTCGTTATAGAGATCGTCGGCCGCGATCGCCGTTCTCGTTAGCGAGATCGTAGGCCGCGACAGCCGTCCTCGTTAGAGAGATCGTCGGCCGCGATCGCCGTCCTCGTTAGCGAGATCGTCGGTCGCGATCGCCGTCCTCGTTAGCGAGATCGTCGGCCGCGATCGCCGTCCTCGTTAGCGAGATCGTCGGCCGCAATCGCCGTCCTCGTTAGCGAGATTGTCGGCCGCAATCGCCGTCCTCGTTAGCGAGATTGTCGGCCGCAATCGCCGTCCTCGTTAGCGAGATTGTCGGCCGCAATCGCCGTCCTCGTTAGCGAGATTGTCGGCCGCAATCGCCGTCCTCGTTAGCGAGATCGTCGGCCGCAATCGCCGTCCTCGTTAGCGATTTCGTCGGCCGCGATCGCCGTCCTCGTTAGCGAGATCGTCGGCCGCAATCGCCGTCCTCGTTAGCGAGATTGTCGGCCGCAATCGCCGTCCTCGTTAGCGAGATCGTCGGCCGCAATCGCCGTCCTCGTTAGCGAGATTGTCGGCCGCAATCGCCGTCCTCGTTAGCGAGATTGTCGGCCGCAATCACCGTCCTCGTTAGTGAGATTGTCGGCCGCAATCGCCATCCTCGTTAGCGAGATCGTCGGCCGCGATCGCCGTCCTCGTTAGCGAGATCGTCGGCCGCGATCGCCGGCCGCCGTTCGGCAGTTCCCGTCCCGATAAATTCCCGAGTATAAAAAAATCCCGCCCGATGATCGGGACGAAAATTTTCCGAAAATTTTCCCGAAATTTCGGGACCCGTCCATCCCTAATCTATCCTAACTTTTTATTAGAAAAGGAATAGCCTATTGAAAAAAAGAAGCTATTGATTGTAAATTCTCAAAACATATTTATAAAGCAATCATAAATACTTTACTGATATGTTTAAAATAAAAAATATAAATATGTTATATTTTAAATATTTTATATGTTTTTTGTATTAATAATTATGTGTTATTGCACTTCTATAAGCCTGTACTTTCATTTTAAGCTAAACATTGTGCTGAAAATTATCATTGTTGCTCTACACTAGAAACAGGTATCCAAACCAAATAAAAACAATTAAAAACACTTTTTTTACCTAATTATATAAAAAAAGTTTGGTTGTGAAATACTCATATTTAAAATACTACATAACTGGAATTCATAGTCAATCTCAGTTGAAATAAATTATTCTTTAAAAACAAATTCCAACGTTACTATTCGATTAGAAACTATTTGATATTCGGAATAGTAAATAACTATTCGATTCAATTCGAAACAAAAAATCACTATTCGCACACCCCTACTACAAATGTAAGGTTTTCTTTGCATATTATATTTTTTTCTAGAACTTGTAAACTGCAAACTTTAATAATTCCAATTTTTCAAATATTTTCCTACAAGATGTTTTAGGACATACATTTAGAATGGTAGGTCCAAAGATGGCAGATTTCTGTAGTGATAGTCATCTAAACTATTTTTATAATCTGAGTTGTACTGTGATACTTTACACAGCGTTAGTAAGTAATTCTAGGGAGATAAGGGAAATATTTCAAACGTTTTCGAACGGGAAATGGAAGCAAGGATAGAAGAACCGCTCTACCGGTTGAACATCCCCGTGAAGCCATGCTCTAAATCTTCTGATTAACGGATAGGCGTTCAGAACCTAAAAATTATAATTTTTTAATTGTACCACTGAGAAAATGTACCGTCTATAAATTGTACCAACCAGAAGGCCTCCCTTTTTTTCATTGGTTTTCTCATTAAGTGTGTTATAACCAACTGTGGTAGCTCTTTGAAAGGTTAGTTTAGGTTGATTTGTATACTGGGAGAATCTTTAGTGAAGATGAAAGCGATTAAAATCCTCTACTTATTTGTACATAAAACTTGTGTTCTAGCCAATAGACAAGGAAAAGCATCTGAATGTTTGTCAAAAGTGTAGGCTTTCTTACTAAATTACAGGGTGTCAAATGAAGATACTTGAGCTTTAAGTATTTCTCATTAAAATATGAAATTTAAGTTGAAATTTTCTCTTGTTTATTCATTTGCCGTTGTTTTAAAAGAGAACATATAGATCAAGAACTTTCACCACATACCCTTTCTACATAATTTTACTTTCTAAATAGTTTCTTAGTGCGTCATAAAATATAGAAAAAGTATATTTAAATATTTCTATTTTCAGGCAATAGTGTACGGAGTAATATGGAAAGGAAAGAAGACAAAGTGACCAAAACAACAACTGTGGAAAGTTCCTCTTCATCCCTCTCTGCTGTCAAACTGCTTGATGAGTTTTTGAACCAGTTAGTGGTAGGTTAAAAATTAAATAAGTTTAGACCAACATCCTCATGTGGTTGTTGTTTAGTGCAACATTAAAAAAAAAACTACGTAAAACCTTACAAACTCTCCTTAAGCTCGACAATCCGGAAAACGAGACACATCCATAGGCTTCCACAGTCCTTGGCCGCACTCCACGTGACTTGCTCATCGCTATTTCCGGCATTTTTCATGGCTCAATTGTTGATATTTTACGCAACTTGGATCATTACATGCCGTTCTTTTGCCACTGTGGCAGAGGATATTACAATGTAGGCTATCACAGTAGTCAATCGTAATGGCCATTTTAATTTGTGCGTTCCATCACCAGCTTTTCCGTGGTCCTATCGTCATTAAGAGTCATCTTCACCCCTGGGCCAGTAGCCCATTGTTGCGCAATCGGCAATGTTAATCATACGGCTTTTATGCTAAAACATGGTTTTGTATTTCCCTGTTTCGGACGCCGTTTTTCAACCGAGTTTCTTGAAACTTGGTAAGTGTTTAGTTGAATACTTATATTAGGTTTCTCATACCTCGAAATTTTGAAAATTTTACTAAATTTTGAAATATTAACTGAGGAAAATCGAGTTACTTTGCAACGTCACAGAGAGTAATATTTGCTAAATTTTCTAAATTTCGAGGTATGAGAAACCTAATATAACTATTCAACTAAACACTTACCAAATTTCAAGAAAATCGGTTGAAAAACAGCGTCCGAAACAGGGGAATACAAGATCATGTTTTAGCATAAAAGCCGTATGATTAACATTGCCGACTGCGCAACAATGGGTTATTGGCCCAGGGGTTGAAGATGACTCTTAACAGCCAATTTCACAAGTTCCAATCATGTTTCTGGTGGGTGTAATATCGGCCTGTGTAACTCGACAAGTGGGTCAATTTTTATTGGACGATAACAATAAATATCAGTTACCATTTATTTTTTCGTTATTTTTGCTGGCCTCACTTACAGTTAAAAACTGGTTAATTTCAGATTTAGATAGTCATTGGTTATATTCAACTTGGAGTACGCTCGTACCTCTTGTAAGCGTCTATTATAAGAAGAAATTTAAACTTTTGCATTAGGGTCTGTCACATTCAAAAAATTTGATCCTTGAAAAACAACTTTGTTTTTGTTTATGCGACTACCTTCACTCCGGTCCTGTTCTCCGTTCTGTTCTGAATCCAATAATTTGGACTGGACTGGAACTGAGCCGGTCAGTAGAACGTCTCAGTCTTGATTGTCAAGACTCGCAATGACGTTGCCAAAATGTAAACAAAGAACCGACGACTAAAAGTGACTCCAATGCATTTCTTATCATGGGGAAAATGAAAAAGTTACATTTTAGCTTTATTTGATTAATATCCAACCAAATGTTTTCAACAACAAACTTAGCCTTAAAAATTGTATAAAGAATATTCGACTGAAATTTGAGACTGATCTGTGACTTCTATGGAGAGTAAGCGTCGGACATTACATTTGCAGTATGAATCACTCTAGAGCCTATTTTTCGAATAGACAATCAATTGATACGCTAATGTTTGGCAGCAATTCATCGACGTTGACCTGATGCCAGGGGAGTTTGACCCGACCAATCACACCACTTCCGCAGCAGCCCCTGCATTACTGCATGTTCCCCAACGTAAGTGATGCCCTCCAGTCTAACACGTAGTCAAATTTTACCTAAATGTTTGTATTCAATAAGTTTGCCTAAAAATGTACCAAAAATACTTAATTATGTATTTTGTGTGAGAAGGTGAGTGAATTTTAATTTTTAAACCTTGAGCTGGGTCAAGCTTAGCATTTATTTATAAGCTTTTTTGCTTTTAAATAAAGATTCCAAGTTATGACTTACTTTATTGTGCGGCTTCTGGATGATTAAGTTTTAGTTTCTGGTGTTTTTAAACCTAAACCTGTTACTGTATTATTAAAATTTTGCATTAAAGCAGACCATGGGTAACTAACCAATAATTTGTTACGTGTTTTTTGTTATGAAAGGATGTAGGCATATATTATATCAATAGAGTTCTCTTGAAATATTCTAAACTAAAAACAATAAGAATAAAATTTTTTCCTCTTTATTAATTATTTTAAATTTATTGGGCTACACCCACCTTAATATTTATGATGCGTGGATCCTTCGTCAATAGATAAACACACAAAACACAACACACACGTACACTAAATCGGATCCCGCCCAATAAATTTAAAATAATTAATGAAAAAACCCCACCCAACAAGAAATTATGTCATTCAGAATAAGAAATTCCTCTTTATTGCGAAAATCCTATCCTGTACCTACTAAATGTAATGACTCTCAAAATAATAAACTCTCAAAAGTTATATCACAGAAATCTAATTACTGGTAATGCTCATTTTTTTAACTGTCCCTTATGTACTTTACCCAAATGCACATTTGTTACTGTGGTTGACAACATCTTTAACCCTCGAGAGGACGCTAAGCGGAGGAATCCTACGCCAGCGACCTCTGGAGGGTTAAGAACCCACCTATCATCTTTAGGAACCCAGTTGTAATTTCTTATCACTTTTCCTGAAGTAATGTAACAATGTAATTTGTTCCACAAAGGCGTCCAGATTTGAGAGTCTGCATGGAGTCACCAACCCGTACAGCTGCTTGGTTAACGGTCGCAGAGTCACCGGCACATCCGGTCAGCCGGTTGCGGACATCGCTCGGTTCAGCCGGTTGAGTGACCCGTTGGACATCCTTCACCAGACCCTGGAGTGGGGACATCTATCCCCCACCTCCCCGGACACTCTACGTAAGTACCAGCCTGACCTGGCAGTGGTATTTACCGTAACATCCAGTCAGCCATTTGCAGACATTGCTCGGATCAGCCGGTTGAGTGACCCGTTGGACATCCTTCACCAGACCCTGGAGTGGGGACACCTATCCCCCACCTCCCCAGACACTCTACGTAAGTACCAGTCAGACCTGGCAGTGGTATTGACCGTAACATCCAGTCAGCCGTTTGCAGACATCGCTCGGATCAGCCGGTTGAGTGACCCGTTGGACATCCTTCACCAGACCCTGGAGTGGGGACACCTATCTCCCACCTCCCCGGACACTCTACGTAAGTATCAGTCAGACCTGGCAGTGGTATTGACCGTAACATCCACAGGGCGTCTACTGGTCACCGAAGTCACCAAAAGTCACCGAAAGTCACTGATTTTAGTTAATGGTCACCGAAGTCACCAAAAAGTCACTGATTTTTCTTTAAAATGGAAGAAAAGTCACACATTTGTAGTATAAATTGCGAAAATTATGCGATTGCAAGCAAAAGTTTTGCAACTTGAACAATTTCCCCCCAACATTTTCTATCTTAGAGACGGAAAAGTCACTGATTTTTAACAATTTTCACCCCCAAAAGTCACCAAAAAGTCACTGATTTTTATATCTCTTTGGCAGTAGACACCCTGATCCAGTCAGCCGTTTGCAGACATCGCTCGGATCAGCCGGTTGAGTGACCCGTTGGACATCCTTCACCAGACCCTGGAGTGGGGACACCTATCCCCCACCTCCCCAGACACTCTACGTAAGTACCAATCAGACCTGGCAGTGGTATTGACCGTAACATCCAGTCAGCCGTTTGCAGACATCGCTCGGATCAGCCGGTTGAGTGACCCGTTGGACATCCTTCACCAGACCCTGGAGTGGGGACACCTATCCCCCACCTCCCCAGACACTCTATGTAAGTACCAGTCAGACCTGGCAGTGGTATTGACCGTAACATCCAGTCAGCCGTTTGCAGACATCGCTCGGATCAGCCGGTTGAGTGACCCGTTGGACATCCTTCACCAGACCCAGGAGTGGGGACACCTATCCCCCACCTCCCTAGACACTCTACGTAAGTACCAGTCAGACCTGGCAGTGGTATTGACCGTAACATCCAGTCAGCCGTTTGCAGACATCGCTCGGATCAGCCGGTTGAGTGACCCGTTGGACATCCTTCACCAGACCCAGGAGTGGGGACACCTATCCCCCACCTCCCCAGACACTCTACGTAAGTACCAGTCAGACCTGGCAGTGGTATTGACCGTAACATCCAGTCAGCCATTTGCAGACATCGCTCGGATCAGCCGGTTGAGTGACCCGTTGGACATCCTTCACCAGACCCTGGAGTGGGGACATCTATCCCCCACCTCCCCGGACACTCTACGTAAGTACCAGCCAGACCTGGCAGTGGTATTTACCGTAACATCCAGTCAGCCGTTTGCAGACATCGCTCGGATCAGCCGGTTGAGTGACCCGTTGGACATCCTTCACCAGACCCTGGAGTGGGGACACCTATCCCCCACCTCCCCAGACACTCTACGTAAGTACCAGTCAGACCTGGCAGTGGTATTGACCGTAACATCCAGTCAGCCGTTTGCAGACATCGCTCGGATCAGCCGGTTGAGTGACCCGTTGGACATCCTTCACCAGACCCTGGAGTGGGGACACCTATCCTCCACCTCCCCAGACACTCTACGTAAGTACCAGCCTGACCTGGCAGTGGTATTTACTATAACATCCAGTCAGCCGTTTGCAGACATCGCTCGGATCAGCCGGTTGAGTGACCCGTTGGACATCCTTCACCAGACCCTGGAGTGGGGACACCTATCCCCCACCTCCCCGGACACTCTACGTAAGTACCAGTCAGACCTGGCAGTGGTATTGACCGTAACATCTAGTCAGCCGGTTGAGTGACCCGTTGGACATCCTTCACCAGACCCTGGAGTGGGGACACCTATCCCCCACCTCCCTGGACACTCTACGTAAGTACCAGTCAGACCTGGCAGTGGTATTGACCGTAACATCTAGTCAGCCGGTTGAGTGACCCGTTGGACATCCTTCACCAGACCCTGGAGTGGGGACACCTATCTCCCACCTCCCCAGACACTCTACGTAAGTACCAGTCAGACCTGGAAGTGGTATTGACCGTAACATCCAGTCAGCCGGTTGCTGATCAGCTGGTGAGTGTTTTGATCTGATTGTAATATTTTTATTACTTCCATCAGAGAATAAATGAATAAATTCTTAATAAGAAGAAATTTTATTTCTACATACGTTGTAATGAAACTGTTATGTACAAAATTTTATATGTTATTTTCCATACAAAAAATGAAATACCATATAAAACATGAAATATTGGTCTGTTTTGTCATTCTAATTTTTGTTGTAACAGCTTGCTACCCGTTCTACGAGCGAGACCCCTTCATAATGGAAGCCAGACCTGATGTCTACTTTGCTGGCAACCAGGAAACCTTCCAGACCAAGCTGGTTGAAACTTCCAATGGTAAGAGTCTTTCAGAAACATCAACTTTTCTAGTATTTATTGTGACCCTGGATTGGAATATCTGAGATTTTCACTCACCATTCTATTCAGTGTAAGAGTCAAAATAAAATAAGAATTGTTTCGCCGTTTAAATTCGCGCGCCGCCGGGAACCGGATAAGCTGAGTCAGAATCAGCTGTTGCTGGTTCATCCTTTCGCCACGCACGGCGCTCGCATCGCGGTGGTGGGGGAAGGACCCGCCGTCCACTCTCGACCCGCAGCGACCGTCAGTCGACGACCCGGCGCATAGCTGGAAGGAACTAACTCTCTGGCGACTGAGCGAGACGGAGCAAAGTCCCTATACCGTGAGAGCGAAGAAATAGAGCGACGACGCTACTGTATAATTAATCCTCAAAAAGGTATTGTTCGAATTGTTACCTGGGTTAATTATAGTACGATATCGATATTATTTTAGTATTTCATTGTTATATTATTCGATAAGACCCTTTTCGAAATTTAATACATTTATTCTTAACAGTAGCGACTTATTTTAATCTTGCAGTGCACTCGATCAGTGTTCGACTTGGTGGATGGCCATTTAAGCTAATTATTCCTATGTTTAGCTAAGCGAATAATATTATTGAGTTCGTAAATCATTGAGTTAGGCCCAGTGGTGAAATAACCCTGGAAATCGATTAAATTAAGAGATTTAAATCTTGTTTTTATTATCGTTGTTAGGCCCGGGCGAAACAGCTCATGGGATAAAGTCGTCTTTTCTAAATTATCGTTACGTTGGCCATAAGTTCGATTTTATATTAATTAAATCGTAAATAATCGTGTTAGGCCCAGTGGTGGAATAACCCTGGAAATTGAAATTGAATAAACTAAATCTTGTCTTGTTGGTGGTAGGCCCGGGCGAAATAGCTCAGGGAAGAAATTGATTTAATTTATCGTTGGCCATAAGTTTGATTTCATAGTCATCAAATCGTAAATAAATCGTGTTAGGCCCAGTGGTGGAATAACCCTGGTAATTAAGCAATTAATTGTAAAATCTTGTTTCGTTATCAGAGTTAGGCCCGGGCGAAACAGCTCTTGGGATAAAATCGATTTTAAATAAATTATCCTGTGCAATAAGTTTAATTTATTTTTCGTAGAATAAAACCAAAATCCGATTTAAATTCATTGGCTAAAATTAAGAAGGTGAAACCCTGATTCGTCTATTTTAGCTCGAGACTTAGTTTGTTTTATTTCCTAGCGATCAGCTTATTTTTATTTTACTATTCTAAATCAGAATTTCACCTTTGACCCAAAATTCCGTTTTCTTTTATTCGTGGGCTGTGATGAGCAAACGTTTCCCTTGAGAACTAGATGTTCATTTTTATTTCGCTTCTGAGCCCTCCAATAAAATACGATTTTTTCTAAGTTATAATCGAATTTAATTACGACCCCTGGACATTTTCTCATACGAGTGAGTTATCCGAGGCAATCCTGTACAATTTTGTCCCACCACGAAATTGTACCCTTACAAATGGCGCTGCCAAACAGGGACTTGTAGCTCAGCGAACATCGACTCTGTGATACTATTTGAAATAAGATAGTTTTGATTATTCAGCGATATTTTCTGCCATTGTGGCTGGCGCCCGAAAATCGTTTAAATTGTGTTATAAACAACATTAAAAATGCTTGACATTTTTCCGACTTTTATTTTGCCGTCTTTGAAAAACTGGAGGTGGCTATCTTCAGGGAATAGTATGTTTTACGTCGTTGAGCCCAATAAAGGGAGTAAAGAATCGGAAAAATCAAATACGAAATCAAAAGCAGCGAGTTATAGCGAAGCGCTCACTACCGCTCCTACCACGACATCACCGACAACGACCGTTAGCGAACCGACTACACTAGGTGCTATTCCGAGAGCACCCACGTCTTTTGTTACGACGAGTTCGGAGATAGTGAAAACAATGGCGTTACCAATTCCGGGTACGACCCAGCTTTCATCGAAATCTCCCTCAGAGGATGACCCGCGTACGAGTTGGATTCGTGGCCTAAATAAAGACCAACTTGTATTTGAAATGAGTAAATACGGTCTCGACACTTCCGGGACAATGGACGAGCTGCGTAGGCGGTTCTCTAAATTTTGGAGGGACGGAATTCCCCGAGACAAAAATAAACACACTCCAACCTCGGAATGCGGAATGCTGTCTATGGCAGAAAATCCATTTTTCTTTGTTCCTAGCACGACTATTGGTGGCCGACCAACCAATATAACTCAACAATTACCGGCGAGTAATAAAGAAATCAATGAAGTAAATAGAATTAAGGAGATTTTAGGATTACCGGAGGAAATCAATTTTGAGGAATTATGCAAATCCATCTCTAACATGTCGCGTCAGGCCAGTGCAATTCCCGCGAACTCGAATAATACCAGAGTTGAACAAAGCGATTCATTAGGCCTACCGATAAAAGGTACGGGCGGATTGGTGTATAGCTCGTTTCCCTTCATGACTACACAAACATTAGCGCCGAATAGGCCTAATTTCAGCGATGCCAATCGACATTTCCAGTCTGAACATACTACACCGTCAATTTGTAGTACTGTTAGGAAATGGAATGTAAAGTTTGACGGGCATAAAGATCCTATATCTTTCCTGGAACGTCTGGACGAATTGATGGTAGCGTACGCGTTAAATGAAAACGAAATGCTTAAGGCACTTCCAGAACTGCTTACCGGTACCGCGCTTTTATGGTACAGAAATGGGAAAGATTTCTGGCCAACACTTGCGGCGTTTCGCGATAGTTTTTCTTTACAATTCTTGCCGCAAGGTTATCAACGTAGCCTGGATGAGGAGATAAGACGCCGAACTCAGGGCGAAAAGGAGCCTTTCAGGGAATTTGTGGTGGCGATAACCACATTAATGAGACGGAAAGGCGGGCTATCATTGCAGCAGAAGCTCGATATTATTTATAATAACATGCGGCCAGAATTTAAGTTAACTATGAGAAGAGGAGAAATATTCTCTCTAGAAGAGATGATTAAACAAGCGGCTCATGTTGAGAATTATATGCGCGAAAAGGCGTTATACCAGCCGCCGCCGCCACCGTCGATGGCGCTAGTCCCGGAAACTGCCTATCAGCCGCGGCGACAATCGGACAAGGCGCAAGGGCATTGTTTTGTCGATGTTTATGAACCTCGCGGGAGTGAACGCGCAAACGTAACGGGTGACGGTAAAGAAAAATTGTTAGGCAATTCACAAAGCGACACTTCGGTTAGGAAAGGAGATTTTAATCAACGGTGGAATAACCGTGCTGCAGCTTATCAGCTAAGAGATAAAACGTCTCAGAATAGGTCGGATAGACAAAATAAACAATCCAAGTCGGCACAATTGGAACACAGCGATACGCAGGTGAAACTATCTGCCCTCACACCGGTGATATGCTGGAATTGTGATAGAGTAGGCTATCTATATAGAGATTGTCGACGTCCAAAAGTTTTAAAATGTTTTAATTGTAAAACCGAGGGTGTTAAAACGACCGATTGTAAATGCCACTTGGGAAAACGACACACGGACTTAGGTGGGGAGAGGTCATCTGAGTTCCAAGCAAATAAAAGACCCTCTGGTTGGAATGATTGGTGCGAACGCAGTAAAGTCTTTCCAAATGGTTTCGGATCGGTCAAGAGTGTTTCGGATAATCGACCGTATGTTACGATTTCGATATATGGGAAAGACTATTTAGCTCTTTTAGATTCAGGGGCAGCTGTGACATCAATTAACTCCAGTGTTGCGAAACATTTGGGAGATAACGGAATTCACCCTAATCCGGTTTCGCTGGTGATTCAGTTAGCGAATGGCATGAAAGCCAAACAAACCGAGGTTTTTGAGTTTGAAACAACAATTGAGGCTCGGGCGAATTGTTTGCAAGCCGTTCATTTACCTTCACTTACCAGCGATGTTATATTGGGGATCGACACTTTAAATCGTTTAGGGTTGATATCGTATAACGTTAAATTAGACCATTTGGAACAAGATGGTGCAGTGTGGGGAGAACCAAACGAACCGGAAATTAACGCAATTGGCACTTTAACCGAAGGTCAGAAAAATCGCGTTGAGGCATTATTAAAGGGTGAAGTAACCCGATGTGATTCTCAGGGTGAAGGCGGCACCGTTCCGAAAGAAGATCGACCAGAGTCCCCTATACTAGACATGGCCGACGAGGAGGGGATGGCTGCAATGGATGACGCCATTCTCAAAACACCACCTATCTCTCCCCTTAGACCATCTCCCAAACACATCCCGGAACTCAAAGTCCCAGAGCCATTTGGGATACGACGGGTGGTGTACAACACGTCTCCACCACCTGTGTCACCACTGAAAATGGCACCCCCTAGGGAACATCGCACACATCAGCGAAGACCTCGGGTGAACAAATATTACAAGGTGAGAATATGGAGGCCAGATGGAACCTGGTACAGGGAGAAATATTTGAAGCCTCAGTTCCAGTACCAACGACGTTGGCATTGAGCGATTTTGTGCTAAAGAAGTCATCCACCATTATGTAAGGTAAGATGTTTTTTTTTCTTGTTTTTTTTATACCCCGAACTAAGAAGGGGGTGTAAGAGTCAAAATAAAATAAGAATTGTTTCGCCGTTTAAATTCGCGCGCCGCCGGGAACCGGATAAGCTGAGTCAGAATCAGCTGTTGCTGGTTCATCCTTTCGCCACGCACGGCGCTCGCATCGCGGTGGTGGGGGAAGGACCCGCCGTCCACTCTCGACCCGCAGCGACCGTCAGTCGACGACCCGGCGCATAGCTGGAAGGAACTAACTCTCTGGCGACTGAGCGAGACGGAGCAAAGTCCCTATACCGTGAGAGCGAAGAAATAGAGCGACGACGCTACTGTATAATTAATCCTCGAAAAGGTATTGTTCGAATTGTTACCTGGGTTAATTATAGTACGATATCGATATTATTTTAGTATTTCATTGTTATATTATTCGATAAGACCCTTTTCGAAATTTAATACATTTATTCTTAACAGTAGCGACTTATTTTAATCTTGCAGTGCACTCGATCAGTGTTCGACTTGGTGGATGGCCATTTAAGCTAATTATTCCTATGTTTAGCTAAGCGAATAATATTATTGAGTTCGTAAATCATTGAGTTAGGCCCAGTGGTGAAATAACCCTGGAAATCGATTAAATTAAGAGATTTAAATCTTGTTTTTATTATCGTTGTTAGGCCCGGGCGAAACAGCTCATGGGATAAAGTCGTCTTTTCTAAATTATCGTTACGTTGGCCATAAGTTCGATTTTATATTAATTAAATCGTAAATAATCGTGTTAGGCCCAGTGGTGGAATAACCCTGGAAATTGAAATTGAATAAACTAAATCTTGTCTTGTTGGTGGTAGGCCCGGGCGAAATAGCTCAGGGAAGAAATTGATTTAATTTATCGTTGGCCATAAGTTTGATTTCATAGTCATCAAATCGTAAATAAATCGTGTTAGGCCCAGTGGTGGAATAACCCTGGTAATTAAGCAATTAATTGTAAAATCTTGTTTCGTTATCAGAGTTAGGCCCGGGCGAAACAGCTCTTGGGATAAAATCGATTTTAAATAAATTATCCTGTGCAATAAGTTTAATTTATTTTTCGTAGAATAAAACCAAAATCCGATTTAAATTCATTGGCTAAAATTAAGAAGGTGAAACCCTGATTCGTCTATTTTAGCTCGAGACTTAGTTTGTTTTATTTCCTAGCGATCGGCTTATTTTTATTTTACTATTCTAAATCAGAATTTCACCTTTGACCCAAAATTCCGTTTTCTTTTATTCGTGGGCTGTGATGAGCAAACGTTTCCCTTGAGAACTAGATGTTCATTTTTATTTCGCTTCTGAGCCCTCCAATAAAATACGATTTTTTCTAAGTTATAATCGAATTTAATTACGACCCCTGGACATTTTCTCATACGAGTGAGTTATCCGAGGCAATCCTGTACAATTTTGTCCCACCACGAAATTGTACCCTTACAAATGGCGCTGCCAAACAGGGACTTGTAGCTCAGCGAACATCGACTCTGTGATACTATTTGAAATAAGATAGTTTTGATTATTCAGCGATATTTTCTGCCATTGTGGCTGGCGCCCGAAAATCGTTTAAATTGTGTTATAAACAACATTAAAAATGCTTGACATTTTTCCGACTTTTATTTTGCCGTCTTTGAAAAACTGGAGGTGGCTATCTTCAGGGAATAGTATGTTTTACGTCGTTGAGCCCAATAAAGGGAGTAAAGAATCGGAAAAATCAAATACGAAATCAAAAGCAGCGAGTTATAGCGAAGCGCTCACTACCGCTCCTACCACGACATCACCGACAACGACCGTTAGCGAACCGACTACACTAGGTGCTATTCCGAGAGCACCCACGTCTTTTGTTACGACGAGTTCGGAGATAGTGAAAACAATGGCGTTACCAATTCCGGGTACGACCCAGCTTTCATCGAAATCTCCCTCAGAGGATGACCCGCGTACGAGTTGGATTCGTGGCCTAAATAAAGACCAACTTGTATTTGAAATGAGTAAATACGGTCTCGACACTTCCGGGACAATGGACGAGCTGCGTAGGCGGTTCTCTAAATTTTGGAGGGACGGAATTCCCCGAGACAAAAATAAACACACTCCAACCTCGGAATGCGGAATGCTGTCTATGGCAGAAAATCCATTTTTCTTTGTTCCTAGCACGACTATTGGTGGCCGACCAACCAATATAACTCAACAATTACCGGCGAGTAATAAAGAAATCAATGAAGTAAATAGAATTAAGGAGATTTTAGGATTACCGGAAGAAATCAATTTTGAGGAATTATGCAAATCCATCTCTAACATGTCGCGTCAGGCCAGTGCAATTCCCGCGAACTCGAATAATACCAGAGTTGAACAAAGCGATTCATTAGGCCTACCGATAAAAGGTACGGGCGGATTGGTGTATAGCTCGTTTCCGGTCATGACTACACAAACATTAGCGCCGAATAGGCCTAATTTCAGCGATGCCAATCGACATTTCCAGTCTGAACATACTACACCGTCAATTTGTAGTACTGTTAGGAAATGGAATGTAAAGTTTGACGGGCATAAAGATCCTATATCTTTCCTGGAGCGTCTGGACGAATTGATGGAAGCGTACGCGTTAAATGAAAACGAAATGCTTAAGGCACTTCCAGAACTGCTTACCGGTACCGCGCTTTTATGGTACAGAAATGGGAAAGATTTCTGGCCAACACTTGCGGCGTTTCGCGATAGTTTTTCTTTACAATTCTTGCCGCAAGGTTATCAACGTAGCCTGGATGAGGAGATAAGATGCCGAACTCAGGGCGAAAAGGAGCCTTTCAGGGAATTTGTGGTGGCGATAACCACATTAATGAGACGGAAAGGCGGGCTATCATTGCAGCAGAAGCTCGATATTATTTATAATAACATGCGGCCAGAATTTAAGTTAACTATGAGAAGAGGAGAAATATTCTCTCTAGAAGAGATGATTAAACAAGCGGCTCATGTTGAGAATTATATGCGCGAAAAGGCGTTATACCAGCCGCCGCCGCCACCGTCGATGGCGCTAGTCCCGGAAACTGCCTATCAGCCGCGGCGACAATCGGACAAGGCGCAAGGGCATTGTTTTGTCGATGTTTATGAACCTCGCGGGAGTGAACGCGCAAACGTAACGGGTGACGGTAAAGAAAAATTGTTAGGCAATTCACAAAGCGACACTTCGGTTAGGAAAGGAGATTTTAATCAACGGTGGAATAACCGTGCTGCAGCTTATCAGCTAAGAGATAAAACGTCTCAGAATAGGTCGGATAGACAAAATAAACAATCCAAGTCGGCACAATTGGAACACAGCGATACGCAGGTGAAACTATCTGCCCTCACACCGGTGATATGCTGGAATTGTGATAGAGTAGGCTATCTATATAGAGATTGTCGACGTCCAAAAGTTTTAAAATGTTTTAATTGTAAAACCGAGGGTGTTAAAACGACCGATTGTAAATGCCACTTGGGAAAACGACACACGGACTTAGGTGGGGAGAGGTCATCTGAGTTCCAAGCAAATAAAAGACCCTCTGGTTGGAATGATTGGTGCGAACGCAGTAAAGTCTTTCCAAATGGTTTCGGATCGGTCAAGAGTGTTTCGGATAATCGACCGTATGTTACGATTTCGATATATGGGAAAGACTATTTAGCTCTTTTAGATTCAGGGGCAGCTGTGACATCAATTAACTCCAGTGTTGCGAAACATTTGGGAGATAACGGAATTCACCCTAATCCGGTTTCGCTGGTGATTCAGTTAGCGAATGGCATGAAAGCCAAACAAACCGAGGTTTTTGAGTTTGAAACAACAATTGAGGCTCGGGCGAATTGTTTGCAAGCCGTTCATTTACCTTCACTTACCAGCGATGTTATATTGGGGATCGACACTTTAAATCGTTTAGGGTTGATATCGTATAACGTTAAATTAGACCATTTGGAACAAGATGGTGCAGTGTGGGGAGAACCAAACGAACCGGAAATTAACGCAATTGGCACTTTAACCGAAGGTCAGAAAAATCGCGTTGAGGCATTATTAAAGGGTGAAGTAACCCGATGTGATTCTCAGGGTGAAGGCGGCACCGTTCCGAAAGAAGATCGACCAGAGTCCCCTATACTAGACATGGCCGACGAGGAGGGGATGGCTGCAATGGATGACGCCATTCTCAAAACACCACCTATCTCTCCCCTTAGACCATCTCCCAAACACATCCCGGAACTCAAAGTCCCAGAGCCATTTGGGATACGACGGGTGGTGTACAACACGTCTCCACCACCTGTGTCACCACTGAAAATGGCACCCCCTAGGGAACATCGCACACATCAGCGAAGACCTCGGGTGAACAAATATTACAAGGTGAGAATATGGAGGCCAGATGGAACCTGGTACAGGGAGAAATATTTGAAGCCTCAGTTCCAGTACCAACGACGTTGGCATTGAGCGATTTTGTGCTAAAGAAGTCATCCACCATTATGTAAGGTAAGATGTTTTTTTTTCTTGTTTTTTTTATACCCCGAACTAAGAAGGGGGTGTAAGAGTCAAAATAAAATAAGAATTGTTTCGCCGTTTAAATTCGCGCGCCGCCGGGAACCAGATAAGCTGAGTCAGAATCAGCTGTTGCTGGTTCATCCTTTCGCCACGCACGGCGCTCGCATCGCGGTGGTGGGGGAAGGATATATTATATATTAATATATTATTCGATAAGACCCTTTTCGAAATTTAATACATTTATTCTTAACAGTAGCGACTTATTTTAATCTTGCAGTGCACTCGATCAGTGTTCGACTTGGTGGATGGCCATTTAAGCTAATTATTCCTATGTTTAGCTAAGCGAATAATATTATTGAGTTCGTAAATCATTGAGTTAGGCCCAGTGGTGAAATAACCCTGGAAATCGATTAAATTAAGAGATTTAAATCTTGTTTTTATTATCGTTGTTAGGCCCGGGCGAAACAGCTCATGGGATAAAGTCGTCTTTTCTAAATTATCGTTACGTTGGCCATAAGTTCGATTTTATATTAATTAAATCGTAAATAATCGTGTTAGGCCCAGTGGTGGAATAACCCTGGAAATTGAAATTGAATAAACTAAATCTTGTCTTGTTGGTGGTAGGCCCGGGCGAAATAGCTCAGGGAAGAAATTGATTTAATTTATCGTTGGCCATAAGTTTGATTTCATAGTCATCAAATCGTAAATAAATCGTGTTAGGCCCAGTGGTGGAATAACCCTGGTAATTAAGCAATTAATTGTAAAATCTTGTTTCGTTATCAGAGTTAGGCCGGGGCGAAACAGCTCTTGGAATAAAATCGATTTTAAATAAATTATCCTGTGCAATAAGTTTAATTTATTTTTCGTAGAATAAAACCAAAATCCGATTTAAATTCATTGGCTAAAATTAAGAAGGTGAAACCCTGATTCGTCTATTTTAGCTCGAGACTTAGTTTGTTTTATTTCCTAGCGATCGGCTTATTTTTATTTTACTATTCTAAATCAGAATTTCACCTTTGACCCAAAATTCCGTTTTCTTTTATTCGTGGGCTGTGATGAGCAAACGTTTCCCTTGAGAACTAGATGTTCATTTTTATTTCGCTTCTGAGCCCTCCAATAAAATACGATTTTTTCTAAGTTATAATCGAATTTAATTACGACCCCTGGACAATTTTCTCATACGAGTGAGTTATCCGAGGCAATCCTGTACAATTTTGTCCCACCACGAAATTGTACCCTTACATCAGTTCATAATTCCACACACTTTGATCACTTAACCTTTGTATCTCTTGCGGTTAAAAAAGGTGCTAAAAGTGAGATTACCTAGTAAAATGCAACCCACTCAAAATGGAGTAAATTGTGTCAGCCTTGCGAACTTTACAATCTAACAGATCAATAAAAAATTCACATGAAATAATGCTTGGCAGAAGGAAATGAATGCACTGAGAGTATTAAGGGTTTGCATCGACCTCTGTACAGTTTAAATAAATAAAATGTTTTTATACAAGCGTTCCTCAGTTACTGGTTTTCTGAGCAACTTAAGTCAATATTCTAGTAGTAACAACAATGAAAAACAAATAAGAAGAACTTAACAAAAACAATTTCTCTTTTATTTTAAAGTTTTTCAAATTTTTTCATGCACACAATTAATTAAAGAATATGATTTGAGAATACATACCGTGGAGGATGTTGTTGAACTGTTGTTGGTAAACTAGACTGAAATAAGACAAGTTTTTTCAGTCAGTTCAAGCTTCATTCTTTGGAAGGGCCGGTTCTGATTACGGCTGATGGTCAGTTGTAAAACTCCATCCCATTCCTTCACTCATGTACTGGGGTTCGTACCTAGAGTGTAGCGACTCTATGGGTCTTGCAGAAATCACCCATGAAAAGCATTTAGCTTCACAATACTGCTATACATGGTCTCTATGCCTCTGAGTGAACACATACGCCTCAATGTTGAGTTCTGTAGCTTTTCAACTATTTGTGCGTCATGCATCGTTATGCTGTGTCCATATGCAGGGTAGCGATAGTAAAACATTGATTATAACAACGACTGCATGAGCTGCAGTTTTACATTTTCTGGCAACAAACTGAACCAATACAGACCTTTCAGTCTGTCAATAGTGTGAGTTATGTGGTCTGAAAAATTAGTTTATGGTTCAAGACACTTAACTTTAATTACAAATGGTCAAACTCTTGCTGCCAAGAAACACGTCTAGGGCACCACCACTGTAGGTGATCTTACAGTGCTATTTTTTAGATAGAGGAGAAATAGTGCTTTTAAACACTAGTGAAGGAAATAGTGCTCACCTGTAGTGTGGGACTCTAAAACTAAATCTAGTCGACTACCCTCTAAAAGAACTCCTCTTTCACATTCGGACTCTTGCCTGGGATTGCTTTTTGCTTTTAGGTTTACTCTTTAAGAAATCCAGACGTTCATTTTTTCCAAAGACCTAGACAGCAATCCTATCTTCGAATTGGAGGACTTTGTGGACAAAGTGCAACGTCGTGGTGCTAAATATTGCACAGAGGATATTGAACAAATAATACACATTGAACACACAGTGCTGTTGAAATCTTAAGTGATTGGTTGTTGCAGGTGAAGGGGCTGTCCACAAGGTTCGTCTTGTTTGTGTTCCAAGCTTCGCCAAAACCTCGACCTGCGTTCTTGTCAACTTGGCAAACCTGGACTGCCATCCGATGAGCTTCGGCACGGCGATGTAGATCACATTTACTCCTCCCGTTGCCTGATGTTGCGATTTGCATGACAAGGCCTTACCTGTTGGAATCGTGTTGTCGAACATTAAGTTTGTAATTTTGGATTCAATTTTGTACCGTCACATTGATTTGATATTGTCAAATTGTTTTTGTAATGTAATATTATAAGAAATTTTATTTAATAAATAAGTTAAAACAATTTTATTCTGATTTGTTGAAATCATCTACTCAATATTCTCAAGACTTCCCATTATTTTCATTGTTAACCCGATTGTTATCAAATTTAGAATTTGGCATGATAAAACATATTCAACATTGTAGACATGTAACAGTTTACATCTTAACTTTTGTCCTGAAAATGTTCTCACTGAGCATGAATTGGTTGTAGTCATATAATCAAACAGAACCATATTAAAACAACTTTACTCTTTCTATTTTCAAAGGCTATACCCTCATCAATAATGTTTTCATCCATCTTTCTTATTTATTATTATTATTATACTCTAAAACAAGCAATGTTTGTACGGGCAAATTTCTTTTCCTCCTAGGATTTATTTTTTTCTTGAATATGGGGGTTTTGGCCACGAGAAATCAATTGGTCCCATGTCTGGGAATAATCTGGTTTTCGCCCTAGAGCCATTCAAAGTTCCTATGTTATCCTTATGGAGATTTCTAAATTGAAAAAAAGCAGCTGATTGTAGATCAAAACTAATTTGTTACATATTTGACCTGTAGTTTAGGAAAGTTATACCAAAGTGCAGCACTTTTCGGCCTGGCGAGTGAGCGAAGCGAACAAGCTCGTTTTTAAAATGGAAGAGGGCGAGTGAGCGGAGCGAACGAGCTTTGTGTGAGAACGAAAGTAATAATTTTACCGAGCTTAGGCTTGGTTCCCCTCGTACTATATTCTAAAACATTCAATGTTTGCAAGGGCAAAAATCTTTTTCTCTCCAAGGATTTTTTATTATCAAGTTCCTATGTTATCCTTATGGAGATTTTCTGTAGCTACTAAATGAACAAAAACCAGCTGATAATTGTAGATATGAACCAATGTGGTACTTCCTTAAAATGGTGGTTAAAAATGTATAAGGAAGTACAGCACCCTTTAGACCAATGTATACAGAACCGAATAAGTAGGGACATCCCATGTTGAAAAATCTTAGTTTTGCCCCCGAAAACCAGAGGAAAATAAAGCGCTGATGCTAGGATTACTTCTCCTTACTGTCACGGGAAGCGCTCTTTCTACCTCTCAAATGTCAAAATGAGCGTATTTGTTTATAAAAAATCAAAACAATAACAAACTTCTTTAAAATTATTCAAGTCATCTGTTTCCATTCAACCAATCAGCATAGTCATAACCATCTTGGTGGTGCCATCTGTGTTTCAGGGGCGGCGTTCTCACTTCCCCATAAGGATGTCCCTACTTATTCGGTTCTGTATACATTGCTTTAGACTTTCAAGTTAGCGGAGCGAACGAGCTTTGTGTGATAAAAAAAGTGACAATAATTTTAAAGAGCATTAGCTCGATCCCCCTGGTACTTACATTAAAAATGGTAGAATTTAAGCTATTAGTTTATTTACAAATAACTGAGCATTTTTTTATTAGGTTTCAAAATAATAATAATTTATTGCCTTTTTACTTTTGGCGTATCTCAAATCTAGGAAATTTTATATCTGACAAAGTGGCGTATCTCGAGAGACGACAGTTTGTATGATTTTCAATATTAGTTACCCATTTTGAAGTTGTCTGACAAAGTGTCGTAACTCAAGATTTACGTCAGTTTGTGAGACTTCATTACATAGCATTATTAGTATAATGAATGGTGTATCTCACCATAACAAGAATGATTATACACTCTTGTGTGCAGTTTTCGACTTGCAACAAGTCATTTTTTGCCACTAAGAGAGCTCATTATTTTATAAGCGCTGCCTCACAGTGTACAACTTCACAGACAATAATGTTGGAAACGAAGAAGTATTAATGCCGTACTACTTTATTTTAAGGAAAAGTATTTCAATTTTTTAAGGAAACACATTCTCATTAAAAATTTTTGTTTAAGTTTTGTATTTTTATTTTTATTTTTTTTTTTTACATGAAAACACTTTTATTCCATTTTCATTATACCAGAGAATTTTGTTTAAAAGAAACTAATTTTATTTAATTTAGTAAAGAAGATGATTTATTAAAGAGTAAATGTTGAGTGAATTTGTATTTAAAAACATAATTATTAAATGATCCTCATCAAAAAAATCTTGTGTTATATTTTTATCAAAAATTCTCTTTATAGTATTGACCCGAAGATGACTGGTTAATGCCTAAAAGTGTTTAGAACTAGAACCATCGGATGTTACATTTGTTAGCTAATAAATATATTTTGTCATAATTCAAAATTAAATGCATTCAAAGAGACGTATCTCACCCGAACAAAAACTTCATGTTCACACAAATTGATGTATCTCACTTAAAAAAAATTTACACTCCATGAAAATTTTTACTAAAATAATACACCAGAATAATAGTTGTATTGTTAGATATTGAACTTCAAAATATCATTTTCCTTCATTAAAAACTTTTTCCACCATGGACAGAAATTTAGACCCCTTTTTCTTCTTCTCCTGAAAAATGGACAAAACTGAGATACGTCACTTTGTCAGGAAGGTGACAAATTGTTGACAAATAATAATAACGGCAACCCTTCTGCTAAAAATTTTTGGTAATTCATTAAAAGTAGTTGAAGAGTGGAACATGATATAAAGTATTGTACACGGCCGCCCCGCCCAGAATAAACCTCTTTAATGGTTTGTGTATGAGAACACGATGTTTACCAACATGCCAGTGGTCGAACAGGTAAACACTAATCCCGCGAATGACAGACTCTTTGAGACTCTTCACCGTTTGTGTCCGCCGAGCAAAGGTTGTGACAACTTGTAAACCTCAAAACTTAGTATTATTTTGGAGTTGTTTCCCACAAATGTAGTACTATTGGTAATCGATTTATTGTGTTGCAACGTTGCAACTATTACTATCATTTTCAGTTTGAATTGACTTTTTTTTGCAGTGGTACATTCTTAGATCATTCAATAATAGCAAACTTATTTTTTATTTTTATATATGAAATAAACACACTAGGTTTTCGCAATATGGTTGTCTTTTATCATAAAATATCACAGTACATGTATTTATCATATTTGAGAAAAACTACCTAAAGTATTTTTTTACAAAAATATTAACTAGAAATAAAGAAATCTCTGATCTAAATTTAACAATGCATTTTTTAGTGCAGCTTGCATGTCTACTTATAGAAAGTAAAACTAAACATCTTTTATAGATTAGCCTACATGAAAACATTTTCATACGAAAATGAACAAAGGTATAAAATACTTGTATGCCCCACACACAGCTTGACCACTTCTAAATGCCTTTCCAATTTTTTTGCCTTTTACCCAATTTTCCAGAACCTTCCTAAACTCTCTCAGAGGAAATTTCCAGACACCTCAATCAAGTTATAATGCAGTCTCCAATAAACATGTATTTTTGTATATTTCTAGGGCAGCTGTGTAGCTTACCTGTTCTTTGAAGTGACAGAGTAAAACTTTCAATTAAGACCCTTGTCTTTTAGATATCTACTCGTATTTTATTAGACATTAATTTATTAGGACCCTTGTCAACCCTTCAGACTTGTGTTATCCTTTTAGCCAGATAGTCTAAGATATCTATAGAGGTTTCCAGAACCTTCAGGATAGGAGAGCTGCGCCCCCACCAGTATATAAGCTGGACTCTGGATCAGGGCTGGCATTTCTCAGTTAGGACCTGTTATTGGTGGGTGTTCTCAGAGAGCATGTCAGTGCAGCCAAACTGTGTAGTTGGGACTTCATTTATTTTCATTCAGTCATAATCAGTGAAATTGTATAAGTGTTGTATTTTTGGACTTTGTGAATTTTACTATCTCAACACATAGGATCAAGAAAACTTGGTTGATTTTAATCATTTAACACCAAGTCTGAACCCACGTCATCGTTGTGTCCGGCAGCCACTCGACGGGATACACCACATTGAATTGAATTAAAAATTGATAAATAAATCATTTTTAAAAGACCTTAAAAAGTTTTGATTTATTTATAAATGAATTAATAGTTTCCCCATACTTTCGTGTTTTGAAAGTAAATTTGGAGCATCCAAGCATCTGGGCTTTATGATGCTGAAGGTCCCAACACAATAAATAAGCAAAATAAACTCAGCAATATTAAATATACAATAAAAAATTAAAGTAACACATAAATATTATGTTATAAAATGATACATATGAATTTGAAGACCATATGAATGAAAACTTGTTCCAGTCACAAAAATTTTTATCCATAAAATTATTGAAAATTTAAATATTTCTTAAGGTAATATTAGACATATATATTAATAATTTTTGAAGATATCGATTTCAAAATTAATTACAAGTATTGATATTAACTGTAAGTACTAGATTGTAAAGAATTATTTTATAAAGTTGAATACAAAAATACATAACCTAAATAAATAAACATTTAGAATCATTTGTTAAATTTAAAATCATGAAAAGAAATGTCAAATCAATGTATTTAAAAAAACAAGGAATGTGAAATATGTCATGCTCAATTTACTGCAGTTGGACTCAAAGAACATAGAAATGTTTGTACTGAAAGAAACCTTGCACCAAGTGAGGAAATAGTTACAAATCACAAAATAAATCCAAGGGGAAAGGACAACAAAATAAATGGAAAAAAGGAAGTTTTAAAAAAAGATTACTGCCCAACAGATTGTTCACAAAAAGCTATAATCTCGCAAGATGAAATTTTAAGTCAAATGTTGAACTTAAGAAAACATGTTGAGCAATTAGAGAGTAAGATAGTCAATTTAACTCTGGAAATAAATTCATTGGTAGGACCTCAAAAGAAAATTGAAACTATCAGTTCACTTCAAATAAAAGATAATGAAGAAAATGATATTGATAATAATTGGACAATTATTCAAAATGCAAAAAAAATATGCAAGAAGTCAAAATGTAACTGAACAAAATTATTTTGAAACTAAAAATAGATTTCATTGTTTAATGGATGAAAGTACTGAAACAAACAAAATGTGCCAAAGAAAAAAACTAGGAGATGAAAACATTGCTCATTATATTGATAATGATAATGAATTAAATCAAATGGCCAACTCCTCAAATACAATAATTTTAAAACCTTCAATCACCCATAGTATAAAGAATAGTGAAAATCCCTGGGAAATAATGTCTGACCTATTAGACTATGAAAACATAATTGCTCCAGTCAATGATAGCACTGATGACAGTGAGGGGAATCACTGGAGTATCTTGGTATATCAGAGGTCAACAAATGCATATTTTCATTTGGATTCCCTAAAAAACTTCAATGAAGTTAGCGCAAATGAACTGGCTACAAAGATTAATATTTGTCTTGGCAAAGAAAGAGAAAATATACATGTGAACAATATAGATTGCCTGCAACAAAACAATGGTGTTGATTGTGGGTATTATATGTTAAATAATATAAAACGAATATGTAAAATATTGAACTCTAATGAATTCTTATGTAGCAACCCTGAATTTTTAGAAGAATTTGACATTGAAAATTTAGCAGAAACTTTAAGCAGAAAAAAGAATAAAGCTAAGAGAAAAAAATCAAAAATATTACAAAAAATTACTAATTTGTCTGGTGAAAATACATCTTTAAGCGATAAGAACAAAGCTAAGGAATCATCCTCTTCATTTAAGAAAGCACCACTTGTTGCCACCAAGAAACTCGTTTACAGAAAAGGATACAAAATACGAACACCAAATATATTGCTCATATCTGACAGTCAAGGTAGACTAATATCAGAATTCACCAATGAAAAATGTCAAACACAATTTGTAGTTCAAGGAATAGTAATGCCAAATACTGGTTTAATGAAAGTGTGTGATGTAGCAAACAATCAAAAAGAAAATTGTGTTATTCTCATTGGGGGAACCAATGATTCTACCGAGGAAGAACTAAATAATATCTATAACAATCTTGAAAACAAACTGAGAATGATTACCAAAAGCAATAAGACTGTTTTTATAAGTAATATATTAAAAAGATACGATCTTAACAAATCAGATGACCTTCATTTGAAAATAGACTTAATTAATAACTATATTGAAGAACTAATTGCTAGACTTCCCAAAGTACACATCATAGATGTTAAAAATTTAAAACGAGAACATTTTACTAAACATGGGTTACACTTAAATGTTATGGGCAAGAAAGAAGTAGCGACAATAATAGCAAAATCCCTAGAAAAGTATGAAAACATGGCAAAACTGAACAAAGAAACTATGACACCGGGAAAAGTATTAAATGATGTAAACAAACAAAATAATAAGTTCGAAAGTGAGGGTGGAGAAAAACACTCTAACAATGATATATCCATTCAAATCAATAACATGTCCACTTTTCCTCCCTTGCTTAAAAACAGTCAAAGCAAACATAAGAATGGAATTAGTCTTCAAAATAAACTACTTCAGTCTTTAAACACACGAGTATTGACTTTAATAGATCCCACATAATTTTACCTCAAAAATTAAATGACCTATGTGTAAATTGGTCTAATTTTTATAAAAAGAATAATATGTTTTCAAATTATTTAACTTTATTCAATGGGAACATAAGAGGACTCATTAAAAACATTGATATTTTAAAACTATATTTAGATAGTCACCAAGTAGACTTTGCTTGTGTTGTTGAACACTGGTGCAAACAAAAATATATCAAACATGTCTATGTCCCTGGCTATAATACAGCAGCATACTATTCCAGACCTAATGAAATTAAGGGAGGAACAATAATTTTTGTCAGAGAAAACTTAGAAACAATTGAAATAAAATCGATCAACAGTATGTCAGAAGAAATGATCTGTGAAATTTCTGCAACCAGAATAATAAAGTACAATATAATAATATTATCAATTTACAGACCATACAGCAAAAAAACTGAAAAAATTCAAAAATTTTTTAAAATATTTGATGAAGTGTTACAAACAGTTTTTAAATTCAAGAGTATAGTTTTCATTGGAGGAGACTTTAATATTAACCTAAGAGAAAAAACTTGGGACGCCTTTGAATTGTTAAAAATAACAAGTAGTTTTGGACTAAAGGACAGTTTATGATATCATGAGGCCAGGTGTGGTGAATGAAGGTAGTTGTATAGATAATGTTTTTACAAATTATTCAACTGATAAAATTGAAGTTAATGTTATCAACACAATAATATCCGATCATATGGCTATAACATTAAATTTTAACATATTTAAGAATGAAAACTCGGATAAAGGCAAGGAAAACAAGCTCAAACAGTTTAGAGAAATTAAACAAGATAATTTTGTCTTATTTAAACAAGTAATTTATAATATTAACTGGACTTGTATTTATTTGGAAGAAGATCTTGATGAAAAGTTTAATATTTTAAATAAACACATTATGTGGGCTGTTGACTATGCATTTCCTCTAAAATATGAGAAAAGAAATATGAACACTAAGAAACATAACAAGTGGTTTAATGAGGAATTGAAATCATTAAAAAAAGAATGTCTTACCAAATACAAACATATGATGGAAAGTACTTCATTATCAATAAGAAATGAATATAAAGAAACTTATAAAAAGTATAAAAAACTCATAAGAAAAACTAAAATAACTTATAATAGTAATTTGATAACAAAAAATAACAATAAACCCAAGGCAATATGGTCTATCATAAGAAGAATTACAGGACTAGAAAGGCATGTTGAAAAGGGGACAATAAACTTAAATGCCAATGACTTTAATGAATGGTTCACGGAAAGTGTCAAAGAAATCAAAAATAATATTCCTAAACATGTTCAAAATTATCAGAATTTATTGAAACGAATTGAAAAAGATACCCCCGATAATAAACTTCGTATTCATCATGTTACAGTTCAAGAAGTATTTAGTGTAATTCAATCTTTAAAATCAAGTTCCTGCCTAGATATATTTGCCCTCAATACAATTATTATCAAAGAAGCATCAAAAGATATATCAGAAATCTTATGCACACTGTTTAACCAATGTGTTGATGAAGGCAGATACCCAGAAATCTATAAAAAAGTCAAAATTATTCCGATATATAAAGCAGGACAGAAATTATATAAGAACTATAGACCAATCTCTATAATTCCTGTTATTTCAAAAATTATGGAAAAACTTATTTTTAATCAAATTAATGAATATTTTGAGTCAAATTTTTTATTTGATGATAGACAGTTTGGATTTAGACAAAATTTAAGTACACATGATGCGACTTTAGATCTAATTAGAAACATTGTGAACAAAATAGAATCTGGTAAACTAATATGCTTTAGAAGTTTTGACATATCTAAAGCATTTGACAGCGTTTCGCACAAAATACTTTTAGAAAAAATTAAATACTATGGATGTGAAAATATTACATTAAATCTATTGAAATCTTATTTAAAGGATAGACTTCAATTCGTTGAATTCAATAATGAAAGATCTCATGGAAGGCTAGTAGAAATGGGTGTTCCACAAGGTTCCTGCTTAGGCCCTCTTTTATTTAATATATTTGTCAATGACCTACCATCAAGCATAAGCAACAAAGAAGTCATAAAATTTTTGTATGCAGATGATTTTGGGGTAATAGTTACTGGAAATTCCCCGGAAGAAATAAATTTTAACCTTAATATGGTAACTGAAGAACTAAAAAATTGGTGTCATGCAAATCAATTAGTATTAAATTTGGATAAAACTCAAAATTTAGAGATAAATTTTTCAAACAAGTATTACCTTAACATCAATCAAAATTCTTTGAAATTCTTAGGAGTTATAATGGATTCGAAACTAGATTGGAAAGATCATACTCTGTATATCACTGGAAAAATTAGTAAAGGCCTCTACGTTCTTAGAAGGTTAAAGGGAAATGTAAATTTAGAAGTTCTACTAAATGCATATTATGCGTATATACACTCCTATTTAAACTATGGCACTATTATTTGGGCAAATAGTACAAACTTTCATTTAGTATTTAAAATTCAAAAAAAAGCAATAAGAATAATTACAGGTGTTAAACCTAAAATACACTGTAAACCATTGTTCAAAAAATTAAATATATTAACTTTGGCATCATTATATATACTTCAAAATTTATTATACATAAAAAAGAATTATTCAAAATTTGTATTAAATTCGGATATTCATCTACATAATACAAGAAACCAAAACAAATTGAATGTATCATTATTTAAGTATTCAAGAAGTAAGAAAAGTTATAATGAAATGGGCGTCAAAATTTTTAATACTTTACCAAATGATTGGAAAAATTTAAGTGAAAAACAATTTAAGAAGAAAATCAAAGAAAATTTACTTGAAGAATGTCCATACAAAATTGAAGAGTGTTTCAAAACCAATTACTGGGAAAATAAAAGAAAATAACTTATTGGACTCACAACTTAAAAAAATTATATATCATATAATAATGTATTACTTGATAATACCAATAAAGATGTTATTATTATTATTATTATTATAAAAAATAATTTTCTGAAGATTTTATCGGGAAATATGAAGCATCCCAAGCATCCGGGGTATAGAGATGCTGATTATTTCCCATCAATCGGTAGGCAAAATAAAATTAAACTTAAAGATATTATTGTAAAAATTAATATCTATCGATAATTTATAACCTAACAACATAATAATAAACTTATTCATAAATAATAATTATGTTCATAATAATCTTTAATGATTAAACAACAATGTTACACACACTTTCGTCCTTTCTTTTCTATTCTCGGTATCCACTTAAGCCGCCCAAACTGAAAACAAAATTATAATAAACAAGCCCTCGAAGGCATGGAAGGAGACATTGAAAAGGCAACAAAGAAGTTAGAAGAACAAAGAAAGAAGAATGAAGAATGAAGGAAAACTATGGAAAAATAATTTAAAAGACTTAGTGAAATAAAAATTGACAATGTAAATGTTTAAATTGGAAACACAGTAAAAGACCAAACTAAATTCCCCAAACTATGTACATTCTCAAACAATGCAAAATATTGTCAGCGGAATAAATGTCATTATTATTATTATTTAATACATTACATAAGAGAAATAACAAAAACTAATTTCAAATTATATTAACTTCCCGATTCACATGACAAATACGTAGTATGAAATTGATCCCAAATTATTGTTTAATGTATTTCCTACAAAAAAAAAAAAACGCCAGCTAACATTATTAAATTTAAAATATTTCAATGTAAAATAAGTTTATCCTAAAGTAAATTTGAAGTACAGGCAACCAAACAAATATACACTGCAGAGAATGAGTGGTCAGCGGAAGAGGTTTGTAAATAAATATTCAATTTATTCTAGAGCTGTTGGCTGGACAGAGTAAATCATTAGACTTGGACGCCGCCACTTGTGCGAGAGGCTCGTGTGTGTTTGCACGTCTGTGTGAGAGGCTCGTGTGTGTGTGTGTGTGTGTGAACAGTCTCAGTTGATTCTTGGCAGAGCCTGCAGTAAGAGCTCAATTGTTCTTCAGCTCACAAGTTAGTATTTTAAATATATATTTTTAGTTAAAATAGTTTGACTGGCTCTTTTAAAATTTGTATAGCAGTTTTGAAAAACATTTATAAAAAAGTATAATTAATAAAACAATAGTAATTTATTTTACATTGTAAAAAATACATTGTTATGTTATATTCGGCATTTTTTAATAAGAGCGTGAATGAAAAATCGTTGTTCTAAACTTTATATGATTAAATCAAAATCTAATAGTTTATGGTATTTAGGTTGTTGAATTTTGAACTATTTCTACAGGAATTAGTGTATTCTCTTTCTTTTAAGTTAGCTACACATTAGTTTTTAATTTATCAACTTTTTCCACTCGCAAGGCCATTCATTATATGCAAGAAGGGTTTTGACTGTACAAACCCTTATATTCGGAGCTTCTCTTGTCACCCCCATCCATTGATGTGTCCTCTAGGAATTGCAGTCCCTTTTCATATTTTATTTAGGTCCGCATTCATCAATAAAGTAATGACTTTAAAGGTCTTCTTAAGTCAAAAAGGTATAAACAATGGTCCTACCAGTAATTAAAATACACCCCGTCGCAGCAGACCTGCGTACTCAGCGAATTTCCAAATTAGTAATATTAATTTTGACCAGATAAATCTGTAAACAAAATTTAATCACGTGCTCATAAAGGGAAATAAATGTCTATTCTCCTGATAAATATAGGGAAAGAGTATGCAGGTATGCTGCCATGGGGAACAATAAAAAATGTAGCATAAAAAAAATTTATCTCGACCATATGAAGCCATAAACTTAGTTTCATCTATATCTGTCCATAAATAAACAAGTTTGCCTATTTCCATATGATTAACATGGGAAAAGAGTATGCAGGTTTGCTGCCATGATAAGCACAAAACCAAGATTTTTTACCATAAATGAATGAAGCTCAACCAAATGAAGCTAAATACCAAGTTTCACCCAAAAATATTGGTTAATAAGTGAAATATTAACAAATAAATCCTTATCCTCCATAAGATTAACATTGGAGCCCCAAAATACTGTACAATGTACTGTCTTTAGACTTTTTAATATCTCGGTAACCAATAGAGATAGAGCAAAGCTTCAAAATACTAAATTGTATGTTTTTTTTGAGCTAAATCCAATGGTGAAAATAAAAAATTAAATATTTAAAAAAAATGTATATATGAAAATTCAAAAAACCAATTTTTGGGGTACAAAACCCCCCAAAACTACCCCTTCCGGTAGGTCGATATGTCTGGTTTACGAACTCATCAGAAATAAACGTAGGATTACACATCTCTACCAAATTTGGTGTCGATCCGGACCGTTTTTACGAGAGTTATCGTGTCTAGGGACACATACATACATACACACACACACACACACAACATATATAATATATATATTAATATATATACATATATATATATTATATATATATATATATATATATATATAAATTCTAATGACTGTATTTTTTATCTCTGGGGCACCTCAAAACAAAAAAGTAACGTGGTCCCAGGCTTAGGTCTTTACCATGAGACCTACGGTAATAGCTTATTCCTTATAGGAAATTCGCTAAAATCTTAGGCACCAAGTCTGACAATCGTGTTTGGAATAATTTTCCAACTGATGATGTTATACTAATACTTTGGAACTCTGAGAATCAATGTACTCTCTACTCACACATTATAATGTTTCACATTCCCATGGACTTATTATTTGCAACAACTTTGGCATTCTCACCACTTGATGCAATATTGTGAAGATCTGTACAGTAAAGTAAATCAACCATGCAAAACACTTACCATATTTGTTATTGTTTTCTTGGCATAAACAAATTAAGGTTAAGCAAATAGTTCCTTGTGCGAATAAGTATTAATTATACTAGCTGCCAATACAGTCAGCCATTGCTCTTTCATGGAGAGACTTTTTAAATTACCACATAAGGCTTTTCTCTAGAAATGAATTTAAATTCCAGTTATTAATTTCCTAAGTTTATAAGCAGTTGTTTTCATTATACAGTATTTTTTCTATTTTTTATTTGTAAGAAAACTATGTGATCCACGGAGAACAGCACTTACTACTGAGACAAAATGTTAACTGGATTTTGACACCAAAACATATCATTCAAATAAAAGTTACTCTTTACTAAATTAAATCATTTATTTTGAAATAAATCTATTTTTTTATAATTTATACTACGAGAATGAGGGGTAGAGGTTTCATAACCGTTAGTTTTTTCAATGTTGTAAAAGGCAAGTACCATAATTACTTTTGTACCAGAACATAAACACTTTTTCCAATAGATCACGAATACCAAATTTGGTTTGATTTCGTTATTGGTGGTAGCTAGCTATAGAACAAAATCAATTTTGTTTGCAAAAAAACAACCGCCAGTGAGTTTCTAAATGACTGAATAAAATATAAAAATAATAATTTTTAAATACTAGCAATTTATAGCAGTTAGTAGCTTCTTTCAAACACAATATTATTGAGAAATTTGTGATCTTACAATTTTTCTAATGTTGAAATAAACCAACTTAATCCTTTGCACCCAAGTAAGTACATGTGGCAAAACAATGTTGTTATTGTACTTTATATTCGGGCTGTAAATAATCATTAATTTGTACATACTAGTAACTAAAATTCCGATACCGCACCAAGGGTGTATTTTATCAAATTAAAAATGAATAAAGTACGGGTTTGATGCCTTGTCCTATTCAGAGTTTTAGTCCTCAACCAAGTTTAACAACTGTTCAAGGTCACACTGGCAGCCCTTAGAATGTGAGGCTTTGTACTCTAACGTAGCCATGGAAGAACAAAACCTGAGTGTTACAAAATTTTATGTTCAGTTTCAATGTTAATCTTATAAAGCTGCTTTCGCACTGGCCAAACATTCCCGACCAACTTGTTCGGCGATCACAAAAAATCAACAAACATTCCTAACGAACAATTACCGGCCATATGATTTACATTTCATAAGCATAAGTTAGCAACAAACAAATTAAAGTTCAGAAGAACTTTGGCGAACATGTTTGGCCAGTGCAGACGCAACTTAAAAGAAGGGTAATTAATTGAATCATTAAATTTTGACCGCAGTTGTAATAGTAAATGTTAGTAAAATAGAAAGAACAGAGGTTTTAGTTAAGAAGTATTTTTCAACATATTAGGACTAAAATTTTGCTTGAGTTTCGACCAGTGGATGATCTCTAGTACTAAATAACCCAGCACTGAAACAAGGAACATCCAATTAAAATTCAGTTGTGGTGGATATGATAATGATAAACCACCCCTTAAAGGCAAAACAAGTAGGGGAAGTTAGGTTTTATTAAGAACTATTCACATTAATGTCTCTAATCCAAAACAATTAACTATTAAATCAATAGTTTCTAAAACCATGCAGAGTAAATATGGTTTAGACAAGGTACATTTCTCCAACAACCAAAGGAGAACCCCAGATGAAAGTCTTGAAACTCCCAAATGAACCCTATCTGCGACACTATCAAAATCATATTGAAAATATTTATTTTTTAAAATCATTTCATGGTTTGTTTGAGGTCTAAAAACCTCAAAAAATTATCAAAAGCCAACAGGACGAATATTTTTATAGTTTTATTCACTCTTATTATGTACCAGTAAAGTCCGGTAACATACAACTTTTCCTATTGTAACGGTTTCCAAATGACAAGGAGTTTGAAAACCTCAAGATCTAAATATTTAAAAATGTTTTAAATTTACAATAAAGGTAGCATTCATAAAATAGGACGTGAATGATTCATGAGTTCACAATAAACCATCTTTGTCCGTACACTCAACTATTAATCAGATTCTGACTCAACGTGCACTGATGTGATCCCAATTAAATTCGGTTGAACAAAGCCTGTTTCTTCTGAATAAATTCTAATATTTTCATCAAACTTTCAGCAACCGAAACCTTTAATTAACCTTTAGCATCTGCTAAAGGTTATTTTTATATTACGAATGTTGGAAACATTTAATCATTTTTGTATAATTTACAAATTCTATACATTACATTCCTTTCAACCGCTAGAACCCAAGTACCAGTTGTTATTTATCTCCATGCTTATAATTTGAAGTTGAATAAATTTGAACGCTACAGCCATTGAATCGAGTTGAAAGGCTGACTGATTTGTAATCAACTAGTATTGTATTATATGAAATGCAATCACTTTCAATGAAAGACTGAAATGCAAATAAAAGTGATTTAATTTTAATTGATTCATTATTTTTAGAGAGCTCTGCTCTAGTTCCACATAACTACCTTAACAATAAAAGTATAAATTTTATACATTTCATATTGTACCACATGAAAAAATAGATTTACTAACTAATTGAGTAGACACATAGTTCTTTAATATATGTGAATTTAGTTGCTTTAGACATTTTAAATCATCCACGAGTAGCTGAACACCACGTTATTAACCCTTCAAGATGCCTGTTTTTCATAACGTAAACATTTACAATGTCTGGGGGGGCTTTGTTTGGTATACAAACACCTCATGTTTGGGTATTGCAAGATTTGTGTGTGTATGTAGGCGGTGTAAAGCAGCTTCTTAATAAGGTTTAAGGTTTTCTAACAAATACTATGGCAGGAAAGAATAAAAATATCCAATATAATTCAATAACAGATACTTGTAAAGGAAAAAGGAAAAATTTATGAATAAAATTTGTCTTTTATCAGCTGAGTTCTGATTAAAAGTTTTCCAAATAACAAAGTTTATTTTTCTTTAATGTTATTTGATAAAGATGTGTAAGCAGTTAGTTTTTTTATTTTATTTCTTATTTGTGATAGTTTGAATGTTTTAGCGAATTTCCCATAGGGAGGAAGCTATTACGGTAGGTCTTATGGTAAGACCTAAGCCCTGAACCATGTTACTTTTTTGTTTTGAGGTGCCCAGAGACCAAAAATAATAGTCATTAAAATTATATATATATGTATGTGTACGTGTCCCTAGACACGATAACGCTCGTAAAAATGTTCCAATCGAGAATAAATTTGGTAGAGAAATCCTACCTTTATTCGGATGAGTTCGTAAACCAGATGTTTCAACGTACCGGAAGGGGTAATTTTGGGGGGTTTTGTACCCCAAAAATTTTTTTTGCATTTTTCAAATGTAATTTTAAAAAATTTTAAATTTTGATTTTTAATACTGGATTTAGTAAAAAAAACATACAATTTATTATTTTGAAGCTTTACTCTATATACACAGGTTACCGAGATATTGAAAAAGTCTAAATACAGTACACTGTATTTAGTATTTAAGTTTTTGTACTTATCATGACAGCAAACATGCATACCCTTTTCCAATGTTAATCATGTGGAGAATAGGAAAACTCTTTTATTTATGGAAAGATATTGATGAAACTTAGTGTATGGCTCCATATGGTCGAAATAATTTTTTGTATGCTAAAAACCTACTTTCAGTGTTGACCATGGCAGCATACCTGCATACTCTTTCCCTATATTTATCATAAGGAAAATAGACGTTTATTTTGCTATTTATGAGCACGTGAAGAAATTTTGTGTACAGGTTCATCTGGTCAAATTTCATATTACTAATTTGAAAATTCACTGGAAATTGCAGGTCTTTAAGAGGGGTATTTTAATCAAGCAACTGATTTTAATACCTTTGAAAAAGTTAAGAAAAAAGGGAAATAGTATATTACGTTACAGGAATTAATGTTCAAATTTGCCCGGTAAAGAGGTGGTTACCAGGCGAGTGTGATGGTTGAGGATTATCACACGAGTCCGGTAAACACTTCCTAGACAAGTCAAAATACAATATCTTTCATCAAACTAAAAAAAAATTCAATCTCTTAAGTTTGAACAAATATAGGTTATACATTTGTTTATTACAACTGCTCCATAAAAACAGATGGAACGCGGTAAAAATTTCATTACAGGCTACCTACCTGTAATGAAATGTGATTGTCTATGCTTCCTGCAATCAGCTAGTTCCTGGTTTAAATCCACACTCAGTAAGTTGTTGAAATTGAAGTAGTTCTATGAAAAACTGTTTTAATGTGCCTACTGCACCACTAGTAGCAGAGGAATATTTTATATGTTTGTAAAGCACAGTGATATCAACCCTTGCATTTTTTTACAAGCAGGTTATGACTTAAAACTATTCAAATTTACTTCTCTATTGGGTGTAAAAATAAATTTCTTAAATTTAAATTGTGTCATAAAAAATTAAATGTAAGTATAGGTATTTCATACAAGATTAAAATGTCACACTTAAAATCTCATACCGTAACGTCTCACATTCCCCACAAATGGATAGTCTAGCCTTAAGTGGCAGACAATCAAACTTAGGGTGGAAACCATGTAAGTCTGACGTTAAAAATAGATTTCAGTCTTACTTTAAACAAACAGTCTAAGGTTAAAAGAAGGACTTACTTCTTTTATAAGATATTTATAACTACGTTATTTTTAATTTAAAAAGGCCTAATGTACACCTAATGCAAGTAAAACTTCAGTAATATTGTTATGTATTACCATTTGGACTATTTGTACTGTATATTTGAATATATGGACCGGACCCGAAGCGTTAGATAAGATTTGCAACCTGCACCCCTACATGGGCCAACTCTAGAGAGGTGTGTCTGTTGTTTGTTATTTTTAGCCAATGAGATAGCCTCTATCAAAAGTGAAGTTACTTGAGTACTTTTCGTTATTACCATCTGCGAGCATTACGTTTATGGTTGAATCAAGAATATCTGGCAACCTTTATAGCTTTTATGGCTGACCTCCGGGCGATATTCTTATATAATACTTTGACATTACAACCATTCTTGAACTTCAATATCAGTCATTTCAAAAATATAAAATTGAGATATTTCAAAATTTTTGGTACCATATTAGGATTTTTAAACATTCAAGGTTTCATCGGAAAAACTCAAAATTCCAGAATACAAGTTTAATGCTGTTTAATAACAAATAACAGATTTAAAAAAATTTTTATAAAGTAACATTTTCATTTTGTGATGGTTAACAGATTTTGTTGGAAGTTATGAAAATACTTTTAAAGAACACATAAAACTTGGGGATCAGCCTTAACTGTGTCGATATCTGCAAACACAATCTTGCGATAATGCAATCGTTAATGGGGAACTGTTATGATAGATAATGGAAGAAATCAAAAGATACAAACGTGGGGCTGATTCTGTCTGTTTGTTTACTTTACTCGCTGCAAACACTCAAAGATGCAGCGAAATAAACTAGATCAGAATGCATTTAACACGTGCATTGTGAAATTTTAAGCAATAGGATGACCTTTAGGGAAATCCCTTCTTAGATTCAAACTCCTTTGACAATTAATTATTGACAAAAAATAATTCCTATATATTAATAAAGGGTTAAATAGCGACGCTTTCAGTGACCAATACTCATCTTCATAATTGAAATGTTAATTTAAACAGAATAATGATGCATCGATTTGCAGAATTTCCTTTAAATTCATGATTGTCAGTTTAAGTTAAAACTATTAACTGAACCCCAACGACTGTCCCCAGATTCCAGATCCGAAACGTCGTGAATTTTGTTTACTAATCAGTGATGGAAAATGTCCGCAACAATTTACTAAACATAACATTACCTCATTATCACCAACAATGAACTTTAAACAAAGAATTAACTACTAAAATTTTGTTATTGTTTTTATAACCTCACTTTGGGCATACCATATTTCTTATCATTTCTATTATTCTTTCTATTATCACGGCCACTTAGCTAGTACATACTAAATAAGGATATTTTGATGCAGTTATAAAAAAATTGAATATCACCATAGTTTCCTGTCTAGGAAAAATATCTATTATATTTAACGTATAAGGTAGCATTCCATGTTATGCAAGTTTGAGACAAAGGCACAAATTTTCTAATGACCACCAGTTGAGTCTTAACATGAAAGGTTGTCATCCTCAATGTTTGTTTTTTATTATTAAGTAAATGTGACAGGGGCCATCCATAAATTACGTCATCTGGAAATAGGGGGAGGAGGGGGGGAGGTTCCAGATTGAAAATGACAGTAGGGTGATGTGCAAGGGGGGGGGGGTCGGCTTTGATATGACGTCATTTAAAAAATGTTTTATATCAAATTTTGACAGTAAAACAATGATAAATTCGTACACATTCAACGTATCGAAATACTTCGTATTTTTCAACAACTTTTGATCCTAAATAGTACTATAGTGGTTTGTAAATTAAAATATCCGGTTTGAATAGTTCTTTTAATAAACTTCCGCCAAAATGAGGTTAAAAAGTTAATTGATAGTCTTAATAAATCAATAAAGAATATAACTTAAGTGGCTTTGACAAAAAAGCATTATTTTTACTTAAAACAGAGGTTTGTTAAAAATTACGTCATTTTTCTAAGAGGGGGGGGGGGGGTCAGACAAATTATGATGGTTGGATGATTTTGGGGGGGAGGGGTCCAAAAATGGCCAAAAAGGAATGACGCAATTTATGGACCATTACGTAAAAAAATTATTTTTATATAAAACTTTATGGAATGTTACCTTACTAGTCAAGGTCCATAATAAAAATTTTATTGAAAATCATTAATCTTACCCTTGTGTGTATTTTAAATAAGCCTTTAAGCCAATTCTGAGAAAAATATGTTAATCCGTTTCCACGTGGTGTACTTTACAAAATGCCGCTAAAATGCTACTTCAAACGCAAAAATATATTAGATAACGGGATTATTTTTTCAAAAACAGAATGTTTACCGAATGGTTGAGTGCCAATAAACATAAATCAATAAAAAAGTGCAACCAAAATTTTTTTGACCGCACCACCTTAAATAGGAGGCGAGACTAGTTGAAGTAGCAACAAATAAGGATAACGGACCATGAAACCTTAGACCCTAAAATTTTTTGGCCAACAAATGGCATGAAACGTGCAATCCTGCAACAAGAAACCGAAAAAATTTATTGTATGAAATTGACATTATTTCTTAAATAAATGTAGGTGTCAGGGAATGACTTAAATTTATTTAACTTTATCAACCATAATGATGCAAAAACCCAGCATTATCGTATGCATGTTCTTAGCATGTTACTTTTTCTGTGTGGGAAAAATTAGATGTTTTCCAACCCACTGCAGCAATGTTGGTCACGTAGTTTTTGTTAAATAAATGTACTTTTTTTTTGTGTTTCATAGATTCTAACTACGTTACTAATAACTTCTTATAATGTTCTCTAAGAAAAAAATATTGAATACTAAATTTTTTAACAAACAAAATCATCTCAATAAATAACAAAAGAAATGTCAGCTGTCTATTTAGGTTGGTTTATCATATCCCCAATGCTCATCAGCAACTGTATGTTATTGTCAGAGCTGTCTTTCCGCGGTAGAGGTCCTGACATGGCGTTTCCTTCTATGGCAGTCATCAAATATTGCAGCTGATGCGTGCTCTCGCTTAGGGGCATTGTGTTTTGAGGAAATGATTCATTTAGCATTGATCCTCTTCCACTTTTTTCCTGTAGGTTTAGATAGTGCTGACCAGAAGTGGTTCTTCTCGATGAAGAGGCAGGTGTCGAGAAAATTTCTCGTCTTTCTGCAGAAAACTCCTGATTTCTTGGGCTCGGATGAACGGAAGGGTAGTAAGAGGTCCTGGGGGTGTATCCAGGATTTGGACTTCCACTGACCACGATGGACTCGGAGAGTTCCTGGGTAGGGGACGTGGACGGCCGCCGGTCGTTTTTGTGGTTAAATGGACGGGTTCGGCGATTTATAACATCCTCCAAACTCATCAACAGGGGTAAATTGTGACTGCTCATTCTCTATCACTGTCAATTATTTGTTGAAGGAAATCTATCAATTATTTTCTTTTGGAATTTCGGATTTAATCCTCCACAAATTCAAACTTTCGGTGAATCGATAATTCACAATGATAATTGCTCTAATTTGGATGCTTCATTAACTGACAATGAATGTATGTCTCATGTTCTTGGATTTCCTGTTAGTGTACCTAAAAAAAAGTAGACATTTCACCCAACATAGTATAAGTTACAAGATTATTGATGTGATAATGTGATAAATCGCATGGCGTTGAGGCAAACTGTCATCAACAGTACAGCCAATCCACCACTGCAGTAGCATATACTGGTAGTAATTAGCATTATTTAGCATATATTAATTTAAAAATGAGACAAGATCCATCTAGACATCTGAGCAACGATCGGCGACTGATAATGGTAATGGTAATGATGATAGTAGTCTGTCAACAAGGTACCATAGTCTTTTACATTGTGCAGCCAGTGGGGTACGATCGGGTACATATTAAAAATCTTGAGGCGTTTTCCAACCCATTGACACCCACTGCAGCAATATCAGACAAGTAGTTTTGGTTCAATTTATATTAAAAGTTGTTTACTTCTTTAGTGTACACCCAGTATTAATATACTTTTAATTTTTTGTATTTTACATACTTTATCTGGTTTGGATTAAAATTCTAAAACATTTACCATAAAAAACTTGTTTTTGTGTTTTTATACACCTGTCGCATATTATTATGTTTTTAAGAGGAACAGTCAAAACCTCGGTCTTGTTACTACCTAAATTTAACCTGTTGTTGGAAAGCATCATTGATTAATAACCCAATGATAAATATACTGGGTCCAGTATAGAACCTTAAATAAATTACGGTACTAACTTTTCTCAGAATTAAATGGACAATCTTTGAATTCACAGGCGGGCACTATAACCATCAGCTACCCAGCCAGTTTTTAACTTTATAATATTATATATGTGCACTATGTAAAGTGCATATTACTTCCTCGGTTATACAGTTAAAATGTATAGATTTTATTTTTAATTTCATGAAAAAACTACAATTTATTGACAAAATTAAAATTATAGTGTAGTAGAAATTAAAAAAATCAACTATAGGCTAATATGAAAACCAAAATAAAAAAAAAACCAATACTATTCAAAATCCTTTACATTCAAATTGTTAAACAAGAGCTTTAAGCAAAGTTGCAGGACATAATAGAATTTCTTATCTAGTAGCCTACAGTAAAATAAGGCCAAAAACAACCTTTTGATCGGCAACTGATGTGCTTCCATGAAATTTTCTGGAGACCTTCTGTTAAGCTCGAGAAAAAGAGATTTGATGAGTCCCAAAAAATAAAGTTGTTTTAGACCCATAAAAACACTTTTCAAAATGGCGGTTCTTTTGTAATGGGATAAATTTTGAAAAAAGCTTCCTTTTTTCATTTTTTACTTGCATCTCCTGCAATATTAAGTTGTGGGACCAACGCCAATAATTGTTGAGGGATAAATACTTTTTTTTAACTGTCTGTATTTTTGGGCCGCCATCTTGGATTCACCATGGAAGTTGTTTTTTTCTAATGTAAATATACCGTAGTGTTGTGGCACATCATTTTAGAGTAGATTTTTTCACTGATTACAATGCCGCAATCCGTTTTTGAAAATATTTTTCCGTTTCAAAGATATACGGAAATTAAAATTCTTCTCTATACTTTTCTATATGGGCGTTTCAAATTTTGCATTTATTTATTTTTTATTTTTCTTCACATATACTGTTCTAATTGAGATAGGCTGTTAATTTTGGTATCAGATCACTCAGTGGATCATTGGGCTTCTTTAGAGTTTTTGTTCGTTTGAATTGGCTTGGTTTGGAACGGTTTATAAATTTTAAACTTTACCCAAATTTCAGAAATGGAAATATTTTTATTGACAAGGTTATAATATCACATCTTAAACATATCCAATTTTAAAAATCAATATTTGGAATTAAAGCTAATAATGTTCGTTTTAAGACCAAAACGAACCTTGAATCTCATTTACAACTTGAGTTGTACGTCTTTAACTGAAGATGAATTTCAGGAACCAATATATTTTATGTTGATTAGACAGTTATAAGCCACTTAAAATCCAACGAATTTCAATGGTCAATAACTAAAATTAAAGACATTGATGTAATAGTTGTTTTAAGACCAGAATTAACTTTGTGTCTTATTTAGGACTTGAGTTGTACGTCTTTAACAAAAAGCGAATTTAAAAAAAAATTGAAGTTTCTTTTAAATAGAACGATATAAAAGAAATATCGTCTCAAAATCCTCCAAATTTAACGAATAATAGCTCAAATTAATGCCGGAATATTAATGAGTATTTTAAGGTCACAATAAACAGCATTCCTCAATTAGAACTAGATATAAATGAAAAATAATGCAAAATAAATTTAAAGTTCGGAACGTCCATAATAAATGTATATGGATGAATTTTTATAGGAGTGTATCTTTCAAACGAACCAAGATTTTCAAAAACGGATTGCGGCATTGTAATCAGCGTAAAAATCTACTTTGAAATAATATGTCACAACACTATCTTTACATTAGAAAAAAATAACTTTCTTCCAATATGGCAGATCCAAGATGGCGGGCAAAAATATACGACCGGTCAAAATGAACTACTTCTCATCCAAAAATTATCGGTGGTGGTGCCACAACATTATATTGATAAATGCAGGTAAAAAATAAATATAAACATATTTTTCTAAATGTATCCCATTAACAAAAAAGCCACCATTTTAAAAAGTGATTTTATAGGTGAAAAAAACTTTATTTTTTGGGGACTCATAGGATCTTTAATTATAGTGCTTAAAAGAAGCTCTTATCAAATTTTTGTGAACGCACATCAGTTGCCGATCTAAAATCCTAATTTTACTGTACTAATCATTCAGATATAAGACTTTTAATGATGTAAACCTTTTGAAAGTCTGATTAAATTGATTAGTGACATTTATGTACAATATACCAGAATGTATTTTGGTATTCTATGTTATCACAGAAATTATCTTAAAGCTTAAAATGTACTAGTAACCTACAACATTAGACTAATATAAGCACTTACTTGAATTTTGATGGACTTGTAACTGACTGTTTCTATGGTAACATAATGTTTAACAACTAATTGTCAATAACAACATATAGTAACTGAAATTTCTAACTGATGATGGTTAAACAGATTATAGAATGATTATGTATTATTATTGACTATGTACACTAATGTAAATAGACTTATCATAGCATAGGCGTGTTTGAAACCCATATATAGTGGCACGATCATCAGCGGCGTTCATGGAAGGACACTAGTCATATGAAAAGCAAATTAGTACTACCACTCTTTTCAATCAAGGATGAAACATTTTATAAATTATATTTTTATTTATGTTATGGTGAAATATTTTTGCACCACTGTAAATCCAGCTGAATAATAACAACGTCAATTGCAGCAACTCTAGTGCGGCGTACACGAACCTTTCGAATTTTGGTATAATACTAAATGCATTGGATGAGAAGTATATTCACTTTAGGGTACAGAGTCAATTGTATCATTAAATATGTTAAAATTAAATTTGAAATATCAATAAATATTAAGCTATACACCTGATGAGGTATGGGCTGTTTAGCCCTGAGACCGAAACATATGATACCGTTGTGTATATATTCACGCCTTTTACGTTGCAAGAATATTACCGCCCCTAGGGCATACTTTTGCTCGTATAATCTCAAAACGAGTTTCGTTACCATTTCCACATAACCTGCTCAATTAATTTAGAATTTAGACGGTTGTGAAGCTGAATACTTGCACCTAATGTTACAAGATCACTCAAGTTAGCCCCATCACTACTATTTTGTAAGCTGATATTATTTGTAGTCACCATCAATCCAGGGGGCAAACATGAATAAATTAAAATACATGTGAAAATAATGAGTTTTGATTCCTATATCTTGTTTTAGGCAGCAATGGAGGTAAACATGACTGTATTTGACTCCGTCAACGAGACCAATTCCACATCAGAAGACTGGACACCGTACTGGCGGCGCATCGAGACCTACCTGGTTCCCGTGGTGTTCGCCATAATCTTCCTCCTGGGAGTTGTTGGCAATGGGACGCTGATCGTGATCTTCCTCCGGCACCGCAACATGCGCAACGTTCCAAACATCCACATCTTCAGCCTGGCGCTGGGCGACCTCCTCGTCATCGTAACTTGCGTCCCCTTCATCTCTGTTATTTACACGTTCGAGTCGTGGCCGTGGGGCGAGCAGATCTGCGTTATCTCCGAGACTACCAAAGACGTCTCTATCGGCGTCTCCGTGTTCACTTTAACCGCGCTCAGTGTTGAGAGGTACTGCGCGATCGTGAAGCCTATGAGTCGACACATGTCGACGAAACCGTTAGCTATTGTTACATGCACTGCTATCTGGGTTGCTTCGTTCGCTTTTGCCATTCCCGCGATGGTGTTTACGCACTGCGCTCCCATTTACATTGACGAGAAGAGATCCTCGATCACCGTGTGTACGCCGTTTCCGACGCGAGAACACGGGAGAGTTATGGTTACTATCCAGCTCTTTATTTATTATCTGATTCCGATAATCATAATTGGGTTTTTCTACTCCCTAATGGCACACCACTTGGTGTTGAGCACCCGCTGCTTGCCCGGCGAATGCGGTCAGGGCCAGTCCACTCAGATCCTTGCACGCAAAAAAGTAGCTATAATGGTGCTTGCGTTCGTAATCATATTCATAATTTGTTTCTTCCCTACCAGATTTTTCCTCCTCTGGGTCTATTACAATGAGAATTGGAGGAATGATTACAACACGTACTGGCATGTGTTTCGTATATTCGGGTTTTGTTTGGCTTTCCTCAATTCTTGTGTCAATCCGATCGCTCTGTATTTCATCAGTAAAGCTTTTCGAAAATACTTTAATTACTATCTCGTTTGTTGTCCTTACTCTAGACTAGAGGAATCTGGTTTCGCTCCTACGACCAGTTCCATAAGCCGTCGTCAGAACTCAGTGCTCCTGACGACTGTTAAGGACAGTCTTGATAAGACTTAGTCAATCAGGATATTTCATAATTGTGCATCATACACGCTGTCTTTAAGTGTTTCATAATTGTGAATGATACATGCTGACTATTGTGATATTAAATTTAGTACAAAGGCACAAATTGTTTGCTATTAAAAATATTACCAATCGCACAAAACAACTCATTAGATTGCTAAAATTTATAAAAGGTATTTCACTTAACCTTAATGTGTTTTAATGTTCCTATTGAGATAATATTTAAATAGACCTACCGAGTATGTTAGGCTTAATGTTGTATGTATTATTAACGATATTAGAATAAATAAAATAAATTAATGGCTAATAGATGTAATTTTTATTCCTTTTAGTTTTTTCAAATCTCATAAACTCAAACAAGTTTCTATGACTCTTATGATACCCACCTTCCTGTTAAGTAAGACTGTTGACTGACAGGTTTGTCAATGTATTTTTTTCATTCGGCACATTTTGTATTTTCTATAGACATAAACCTTTGAGAAGTTGAAAATTGAAAGTTTTAGTTTTTTGACAAGTGAAAAACAGTATTTACAGTAGACTTCTGAATATCGGCAATAATCGGTGGACGGACTATCGCCGATAATCAATTTTGCCGCTAATCCAAATACAGCCTTAAATGTTGTGTAAAATGGTGAAAAGGATCACTAAATGAAAATAAAATATTTGAACTATCCTTAAGAAGAAAAAGAAAAAACTATTGCTAATGATAAAAATTATAGCTAAGTGAAAAACTAATTTAACACGTTCACAGCTTTTGTAGAAATTTTTTTGTTTTACTGTTGTGCATTAGGAGAACTATAGGTCTCGTAGGGCGTTATTACATCTGTGCTGTACGAGGCCTGCGCAGACGATCTTTTGCGCATCATAACCTAGAAACGAATTGAGACAGAGAACTCTGTAAATTTTTTTGTGAACTAGAGTGCTGTTGACTACCAACAGCCTGCTGAGTTCTTGAAAATTACGTTTTTCAATATTTGCAACATTTTTCAATATTGACACGTAATTCAATACAAACCAAATTTTGTTTACACTGTTTATTTTGTACAAGAAAGAACAAATATGCCATAATGAATGAGAGTATGTGGACTACAAAAAATTTCAAGTAATAACATTTATTATGTTTACAATTGTTTGCAGTTCAAAACCAAATATAACAGTAAACAAACTTTTAAAAGTGAAAAACCTACACTCAACTTAGCGAAACACATGAACACCGCGTGAGAGATTAATGGGAAAACGTAAACTACAAAATTTTGAAACGATGTCCTGAGAGGCTATTTCATATACTTTAACATTTATTACTTCAGTGCGTTACGAGACTATAGGTCTTGTGGTTTCTATGGTTAATAAAACGATAAAGCAATACTAAAACTTTATATATCTCTTTGTTTCATGACTCTATATTGATTTTACATCAAATTATGTCGAATTACCAAATCGGAATATGAGGCAGATTTTCCATATTGCATTGCAGCATCAGATTTAGATTATGTTACTAGACCTCAGGATCTCGTAAAGCAGTGAACGTGTTAAATATTACAAACTTGGTTGCCCTATAATCCAATACAGGACGCCAAGCTGATAAACCACGTGTTGATCATCAAACGTCTACTGTCCTATGATCAAAAAAGATCATATGTGTGTGTTGTTAATATGTGGGTAAAATATAGTAAAAAAACCAATCAGGTGTGCAACTTGAAATTAATATATCCATCTGGTCTACCCATGATTATTTTAGTCAACAATTCAGAGAGATTGTTCTATATGGGGCTGCACATGTTTCACAAAGATCTGGCAACAATTTATCTGAAGTGTTGAATGCTGGCCCACAGATCACATTGACATCTTTGTGCACAATTTTAGGTGAACTCCTCAAGAGTTTACCACTTAACACAGAAAACTACTGCTGTACCCCATGTTCTCTACGGTTACCAAACCTGAATCCTGCCCAACTAATTTATCAATAAATTCACTAACATTAATAAAACACATGAAAGCTAAAACTTATGTATCAGGAGTGACACTGTTCAAACTTAGCACACCAAATGCAAGCTTATAAGAACTTACTTTGTTTAAATTTCCATTCCTAGTACTACGATGAAATATCTGTTTTTATGGATTGGGTTGTAACTAAAACCATTGTAACTATATAACAGCATATCATATAATTATATACATTAGGAATACAATATAACGATGATACAATAAACATTTCAACCAACAGTAAAATATGTCATTAAGTAAAAACCAAATTATTTTGAGATGAAAAAATAGGTTCTTTAGATGGATTTTTTGTATGAAGGTCGTAACATTTGAGAGGTTACAAAAATGTATGTACAGTACTTACTTAATTTGCCTATATAACTTTTAAGAGGCATAATCAGGTGAAATCAATTACAAACACAACATAAATTTGTTATAAAAAAATTATATTTTAAATCTATATGTCAGGTCTATTCCATATTGTTAATTTATTTTGAAAAAGAGGGATTGATAAAATTATTCTTTATTTGTTTCTTTTCCTTCTTGACATTAATTTATTTTACAATGCACTACTTAATTGCAAACAAAATTGATTATGGTATTGAGGATTGTAAAATCAAATTATTTCTATTGTTTTAGTACTCTACTGGCTTTGAAGTGGTGAAAGCCCACAATTAGCTACAATTAATAATAAAAAAACAGATTCTGATTGAATATTTGTACTTTGCCAAGGACCTTTGTGTGAAAGTAGATTAAGGTAATTGCCACAGGCAATTTGTTAAAAACCTACAATAAAAAAATTAACTTGAACTTTAATTTATAATACATGTAGCAGATAGATTCCACTTTTGTTATGCAATCATGTTTTAACTATTTAACCAACCGTTGTAAAATGTTGTGGAACTAATGAGAGACTGTCGTAGAGAAATTGTTTTGAATTTAAATAGGATTACATTAACCCAGGTGCTTTGAAATATTATTATGTCGTAACAGTGTACCATAGGTTTTTTAAGTAGAATTTATGTTTTATAGATCGAGGAATTAAACAGATCGAGTAAATTGAAACAGGGGAACAAGTGAGTGAATTAAATCAGTTAATTATCAATGTGAGAATATAAAGTGAAGTAACTCATCCTGGGGGCAAGTAAGCTAAACTTGATTGGTAGTGAGCTGAATGAATAAGTTTATCTTGGAAATGAGAGAGTTGGGTGAAATAGCTTGCCCTCTTATTACCAAATTAAATCTTCTTCCACTTTCCATGGCCAAGCATGGGTGTTCGGTTAGTTATATGAGTGCAAAATTATAGAGTATTTGAAAAAATAAAAATATTGGTTCACTTAAATGACTGCTCATGGTGATTTGCCCCTGAACTGGTTGAATATATATTATGGTTTTAAATTACCTTATTCGTCTCCAGTTCTTGTGGTTGAGTTAAGCTACAACCCAGGTTTCGACGCTAACATTGCGTCATTTTCAAGTAGATCGTCAAGGTTGAAAGCAGTCACATTTTCGGTCGGGAAGACGTCGTCATTGATAAAATGTACAAAAAAGTCACACGAAACATGCACACACACATTTTGACAGACACGAACAAATAAATACTGATTAAAAACTTTGTAGGCCTACAGTTAAATGGACTCGCTTCCACTACTTCCGCTCGTGTCTGTCAAAATGTGTGTGTGCGTGTTTCGTGTGACTTTTTTGTACATTTTATCAATGACGACGTCTTCCCGACCGAAAATGACTGCTTTCAACCTTGACGATCTACTTGAAAATGACGCAATGTTAGCGTCGAAACCTGGGTTGAACCCTGGTTTGTAGCACAAGAACTGGAGACGAATAAGGTAATTTAAAACCATAATATTAAATGACTGGTAAAAAAAATTTGGCTAACAGATTTTTTTATTTATTGACAGAAAGCAAATGAGAGCTCTATAGAGCTATTAGAGATTTTGCTTGACTTTGGCAGAAGCAGAAACTTATATGAGAGGGAATATCTCCTAAACAACAAATTAAGCATAATACTTCACAGTTAATATTAAAACTAGGACTATAATATCATTTACAGTTTGTATACAGTTCATATGAGATAAAAAATACTAAGTATAACATACACACAGTTTCACACAGGTGCACCGTTGTTAAAACGTATCACAGGAATGCATTGACTTTGGTCGTGACGGGATCACTAGATGAGCCAGACAACCAAGATAGCTATGAACAGCATCACTATCACTAGCCAGTAGCCTGCAAAAAATATTCCCCATCAGCTTTTATTTTTAATACATATTTTAAATACTATTAACTTAAATTATCTTGAAAAATACAACTATATTGTTTCTTTTATTGGTGAGAAATAATTTCAAAGAAGAAATCGGTATTTTGGATCTTTATTGAATTCAATAAGGTCAGGTTGGTTAATAACTTTAACATTGTAAAACAGTTTAGCAAATGAAAAATTAAAGAATACTCCAATAAAGTAATATAACTGTTACAGTATTCTATTGTAAGACAGTTGAATGACAGCTTATGGCCTTTTCAGGAGAAGAAAAGGAGAACAGCACAACTGAAGGTGAAAATGGAAGAAACACAAAGAACACAGCATAATATGCATTCTAAAAAGACCCCTGCTAAATCAAATGTCTTCTACCATAAAAAAAACTATTTTTCTGAGTTAGGATTAATGACTGTTTATGGAATGTGTATACTTCAAACTGTAATGGCCATTTAAAAAACTGAGAATTTATTGCCTAAATTGGGAGATTTCCACACATACAACACAATAAATAGAAACAAATTTGCTATTCAATCGCATTCCATGAATTTCTTCAGGAAAAAGTCTAGAAGTGATGGTATGAGATTTATTTCCAAATTACCACAAGAGATTTTGACCACAGTAAATGTAAAGTCTTTTCAAATTAAGCTAAAACAATATTTGAGACAAAAGGCACCCTACTCATTTGAGCAGATTTTGAGTCAATGAATCAATCCCATAATTCTTCAATAAAATATTTTCTTTACTTTGCCTTTTCAATGAATTTCCCTAAAGGGAATGGGCTATTATGGTAATTTAGCCATTATAAGACCTAAGCCCAGGACCATGTTATTTTTGCATTTTGAAGTCTCCAGAAGCCAAAACATCATTTGTTCATTTTCATATAAATACATATGAATATATACGATCATGCAAACCAGCATGATCAAGTTATGGGAACGGGGTTTTATGGGGTTTCAAAGGGGTCCAAAATGGGTTTGGCATTTTCGGACCTTATTTTTTAAAATTCAACAATTTTAACTAAAACCATTTAAGAGAGCTTAAAAAACAGACAATTAAGTATATTTTGAATTTTTAACTTGGCTTAACAGATTACAGAGAAAAGCCAAAATAGGTTTCCCATGTTAATCTTATGGGAAATCAACAAAACCCTGTATCTTACTTATGATTTGAAATATTGAACTATGTATGATGTGCAGTTTTTTATTCGTTTTTTATATATAATTGGGAGTGTCCTGTATTAGGCACTCCATTCAAACAATATTACCCATTGAACATAAAACTAAATGTACACAATTAACACTTTTGTTGCTAAGGACGTCTTAAGACGTCCAAGATCCACTCGCGGTTAGCGCAGGACGTCCTAGGACGTCCTCATGTAAGGTTAAGTTTATGGAGCCAGTATATTCTGTGCTTTCATCGTAGGGAGTTGAAACTACGTCAGCCCTTGGGGGACATGCTGTAGGTTGACGTCATCATTATAGCTTGCACTTCCTACGCGTCTAGTTGGTGGCGCTCGTGGCGGCAAGCCGGCGAACCTTCTAGTGTAAACAGAGCAGTCCGCCACATGCTCCCGTTGTGTTGTCTGTTGCGTGTGCAGTTTCTATAATTGTTAGTGTGTTTTTATGCATCACGTGTGATAATGTAAATCATTACTAATTCATCTAAAGACATTTAAATCTAAAGACGTCTAAAGATGTCTTATCTCATTCGTCTAAAGAAGTCTTTTCATTTTTCTTTTTTTTCACGAGTGAATGATGCAGGTGTTAACATAATCGGACTTATAAGTACTACAAAGAATAAAACTTGAGAAAATACAAAAATAAACTTGTGATAAACAACAAAATGTTATGAGTCCACCCAATGAGGCTGAAGACGTCTTTAGACGTCCTAACCTATGACGTCATCCTGCAGACCGGAAATAGCTGAAAACAAGTTTTTTTCATCGTATCTGAACTTCAATTACCATAAATTATGTAAATTGACAGTTAAATTATTTAGCCATATAGCAGTGCTTAAATAGACTTTTAGCAGTCAATGTGTTAAGATGTTTACCGCAGGTGCTGTCTGTCCGTGAGATCACTTGAACATGGGCTGTTTCTCGTTGGATGGTAACATTTGTTCTGTCCATCTGGGTGGCAATGTTGTCGACCAGTTCTAAAAACATATTTATATATAGAACAAAAAAAATAACACAGGGAAACAGAGTAATCAGTGGAGGTTAAATTGAGACTTTGCCAAGTGAAGCGTCCGTTTTAAAATCTTCCTCGCTTTATTCTACAGTAAAACCCCAACAAACTTGCCTCCCGGTAACTGAAAATTCTGGATAACTCAACTCAACTTTTCCAAACACATTTACAGAGCTCAAGTGCGTGCCAATAACTCGCTAATCGCTATCGTGGCATTTTTTTTACCATCCCATCAGCAATGTTTAAATAACTTCTTGATTAGCATTATAAGGGCTGGTACTGATATTCAGGTTGAAATAATAAAACGTCTTTCAACTCTACTCGATATATTTACACTTATAGCCTACTGTAATTGTTTACAAGACGGTAAATATATGTAAAAGATCTTATAATGGCAATCGATTTCGACCAGTCACACCGGTCATTATCAGGCCCAATAGACTCGAGAAACACTTTTGCTTACTTCTCCATGTCTAAATGCATTTATGCTTTAAAATTTCCAGTTACTTTTAATGATGGTAACTTTGACAAAAAAATTAAAAACAATACCAATTAGTGTAACAGGGTGTCTACTGAAAAAGAGGTACTAAAGTCAGTGACATTTTGGTAACTGATCTTTTAGAAAATTTTGGGGGAAAATTGCTAAAGTTGCAAAACTTTTGCTCACAATCGCATTATTTTCTCAATTCCTACTAAAAATCTGTGACTTTCCTTGCATTTTAAGGAAAAATAGGTGACTTTTTGGTGACTTCCGTGACCATTGACTAAAATCGGTGACTTTAGGTGACTTTTGGTGACTTCAGTGACCAGTAGACACCCTGTGTAATACCAATTCACATACAAACTAACAATGGACGAATAAAAACTTATTAATGGTCAGTAGAAACTTACCGTTTTGGTAGTCCACCTCACTGCCTATGGTCACAGCAATGTCTTTCTGCCTGGAGATCACTTTTGATAGTCTCTCGAGGCCCTCTTCCTGATCTGAAACCAACATTTTATAATATTATTTATTTGAAAATTACCTACAGCACTTTAATTACCTACTATTAACTATTATAAAGTCTTGATAAAAACAAATCATAACTTATAAGGTTCAATGAAATCTGGAGAGGATTTGCTTTTAAAAAAATGTTTGGATGTAGTATTTAATTCAGCTTGTTTGAAATTATACCACTTCAGTGCTAACTGATAATCAAAAAGTAATAATTTGGAACAAAACCGCTCAAGATTATAACGTTTCAGATAGAGTGAGCTGAATACCAATATTCAGCTGTTGAAAATAATTACTTTCCCTTCACTCTACATCAAATACAGAGAGTTAGGAGATGTACAAAATATTTAGGCCTAAATAATTTGATAACATAGAAAATATACCCATTTCACACGGGAAAATGTTTCTTAGAATTGCTATTCATTAGACTAGCACAAGTTTAAGTAACCATTTTTATAGTTTTTATACCTGACTGTTATGCATTGAACCTTGCTCGATGGTTTTAATTCACTTTTGTTATAGTATCATTGTATCAGGCTTTGAAGTTTATGCCAACTAAGGTTTATAGTTTTTTCACAGGTGACAGCTGTTTCATTAGCAGAGGCATTAATTTATTTTTTTTTTACTTTCGTCGTTATTTCATTGCGTTGAAGGAAACCCATAGCACCAATGTTATTTTAAACTTATTTTTAGACAAAAAATTATTTTTCCTGGGGTTATGGCTGATTTTAACCTTATTTTAGCGAATTTCCCATAGGGAATAAGCTATTACCGTAGGTCTCATGGTAAGACCTAAGCCCGGGACCATGTTACTTTTTCGTTTGAGGTGCCCAGAGACCAAAAATAATAGTCATTAAAATTTTTATATATATATATATATATATATATATATACATATATATATACATATATATATACACATATATATATATATATATATATATATATATGTGTCCCTAGACACGATAACTCTCGTAAAAATGGTCCGATCGACACCAAATTTGGTAGAGATGTGTATTCCTACGTTTATTCGGATGAGTTCGAAAACCAGGACATATCGACCTACCGGAAGGGGTGGTTTTGGGGGGTTTTGTACCCCAAAAATGGGTTTTTGCATTTTTCATATGTAAATTTTAAAAATTTTAAATTTTTATTTTAACCATTGGATTTAGCTCAAAAAAACACACAATTTAGTATTTTGAAGCTTTGTTCTATCTCCATTGGTTACCGAGATATTACAAAGTCTAAAGACAGTACATTGTCTTTTGGGGCTCCAATGTTAATCTTATGGAGAATAAGGATGTGTTAATATTTCACTTATTAACTAATTTTTTGGATGAAACTTGGTATTGAGCTTCATTTGGTTGAGATTCATCCATTTAAGGTAAAAAATCTTGGTTTTTGTACTTATCATGGCAGCAAACCTGCATACTCTTTTCCCATGTTAATCATATGGAGAATAGACACACTCTTTTATTTATGGACAGATATTGATGAAACTTACTATATGGCTTTATATAGTCAAAATAATTTTTTTCTATGTTAAAAACCTTCTTTTAGTGTCCCCCATGGCAGCATACCTGCATACTCTTTCCCTATATTTATCTTAAGGAGAATAGACATTTATTTCCCTATTTATGAGGACGTGATGAAATTTTGTTTACAAGTTTATCTGTTCAAATTAATATTATTAATTTGAAATTCGCTGAGTACGCAGGTCTGCTGCGACGGGGGTATTTGGACTATAACACTCTCAAATGCAAAGTTTAAGCAATATCTTCCCGCTAGATTTCGAGATCGAAGGAAAACACACAGGACAGTCCTGTACGTCAAACGTTGACTGGGACGGTGGCGACGTCCTGTAATCAGCTACTTGGAGGTCACAAATTGTGATAGTTATAAGCGATGGCTTGTGATGCGATATTCCCTAGTGGGGATTAAAGTCCGCACTAGTGAATACTAGTTCATCCATAAAGACCATCCTCATAACTAGACCAATTCGTATATATGAGGTTGAAATTGTGGTTCGGATCCCACGTAAAACTGTAGGTCCCTAGATACCATTGGGTGTTGGGCTATTAATTAACAGTTTTGCCTAAGGAGAATGTCGGCCTTATTCAGTGACAAGACTACAAGATCGCGCCACAATCATCCTACACTCATCCCTCATTCATATTCAGGTTAAAATACCTACTATGTGAGGACCCTGTCCTCAGAATAGTGATTTAGTGATTTTAGTGATTGAACTCAACACTACCTCTCATGAGCCTCTGCTGGTGTTCTCGTATCTGCTCGTTGGTCTGCAGCAGTGGTTGAGTGTCCGGCTCCTCGTCGACGCCCAGCCCGACGACTGCAGCTCCCCCACCACTCCCATCAAGCTGCGTCTCTCCTCCTCCCCGCTCCTGCGCACAGATGAGACAGTGTGTAGTGAGAAATGTTGCGGAAAGTGATGGAAAATTACTGGAAACTGTCGATTTAGTTCTGGCTCCTTGATGAGAAAACAATTAAAGCAGAAGTAACGGTTTGGAAAACCTTTTTGAGAGAATTACCAAATATAATTTGTAACATTTCCAGGCATATATCATGTAGGGTTCTCAATTATTGAATAAAATGTTAACTTATCAGATTATTTTACTAGTAATTAGGAAGAAAAAAATACAATGTTTCAAATAATAAAAATATAACTCACATATTTTTTAACGTATCACTTGCTAGAAAAATGGTTAAATCAATAAAGGAATCAAACAAAATAACTCAAAAGAAAACTGAGAACAGCAGTAGTTTCGTATCTAATGGAGGGCAGGGTAGAGCATTATATTGCCAGTTTGGAAAACACAATCTTGAAAGAGGTCATCTTTGGATTAGTTGAAAAAGTTAATTGTCCACCAAACTTAAGTTACAAACTTAAAAAAAATCGGTTTAAACTTAGTTTTTCATAAAAATTTGGTTCCTATGAATAAATTTGAGATGAGAAACAAAAATACATCCACATTAGGATCTATAGTAAGAAAGTTAATATACTTACTAACACTATATTGTTTTTCAGTTATTAAAAGATAAAATAATATAGTAGACTGCATGTCACTTTCCAAATGAACACAATCCATATACTCAGTCTGATTTTATCACAGCAGATAACTGTTCAAATAAAAGATTTAAAATGCTCCATATTTATATCAGTGTTTTGAACTAGGATTGCATAACATTGGCAACAAGGCATTTAACTGACCCTTGATGACCCTACACATTAGGCTACTAACCTGGAGTTGAACTTCTGAGTCAGCTGGATGATTGAGCTCTCGAGGCTTTCCACTAGTCTGTATCTTCTCTCTTTCTCTCCTTGAGTCCTATCATTATCAAGGTCAAGGTTATTACACTGATACTGAATTAAACACTGGACCTCTTTTACTATCATTTCTTATCATTCTCAACGTCAATGTTTTTTTTTTTTTTATGTAGGCCTGAATGCTTATTGGAACGATGCTGATAAAGTTGTATAAAATTAATTGGGGTTACAATGGGCAGTTCGACGTTGAACTGGAAAATTAACCACACAGTATTATAAATTGAG